>CAUYRT010105667.1:0-56377 GCA_963574885.1 Lepilemur ruficaudatus | reverse complement strand
TTGTTGCTGTGGTTGCCTTTGGGGTCTTCTTCATAAATTCTTTGCCTAGGCCAATGTCTAGAAGAGTATTTCCAGTGTTTTCCTCTAGAATCCTAATAGTTTCCACACCTTAAGTTCGAGTCTGTTACGCACTGTGAGTTGACTTTTGTGAGAGGTAAAAGGTGTGGATCCTGTTTCAATCTTCTACATGTGGCTATCCAGTTTTCCACGCACCATTTATTGAATAAGGATTCTTTTCCCCAGTGTATGTTTTTGTCTGCTTTGTCAAAGATTAGATAGCTATATGAGGATGGTTTTATATCTGGGTTCTCAGTTCTGTTCCACTGGTCAATGTCCCTGTTCTTGTGCCAGCACCAAGCTGTTTTAATTACTATAGCCTTGTAGTATAGTTTTAAGTCTGGTAAATTGATACCTCCCATTTTGTTTTTATTGCGTAGGATTGCTTTTGCTATATGGGGTCTTCTCTGGTTACATACATAGTATAAAATTATTTTCTATATATCTGTGAAAAATGATGATGGTATTTTAATAGGAATTGCATTTAGTCTGTAGATCACTTTGGGTAGTATAGACATTTTAACAATGTTGATTCTGCTGACCCACGAACATGGTACAGTCTTCCACCTGTTTGCATCCTCTGCCATTTTCTTTTCTGTGTTTGTTCTCCCTGTAGAGGTCTTTTACCTCCTTAGTTAAATATATTTCTAGGTACTTTATTTTCCTTGTTGCTATTTTGAAGGAAATTGAGTCTTTGATTTGGTTGTGAGTTTGACTGTTATTGGTGTATATGAATGCCTCTGATTTGTGTGTATTGATTTTGTATCCTGAGATTTTCCTGAATTCATTTATCAATTTAAGCAGTCTCTTGGTTGAATCCTTGGGGTTTTCTACATATAATATCATATTGTCAGCAAAGAGTGAGAATTTGATCTCTTCTGCCCCCATTTGGATGCCTTTAATTCCACTCTCTTGTCTGATTGCTATAGCAAGGACTTCCAGCACTATGTTGAATAGAAGTAGAGATAGTGGGCAACCTTGCCTTGTTCCAGTTCTAAGTGGGAATGCTTTCATTTGTTCCCCAATCAGTATGATGTTGGCTGTGGGTTTGTCATATATGGCTTGGATGATTTTTAGGTAAGCCCCATCTATGCCTAATTTGTTAAGTGTTCTTATCATAAAAGGGTTTTGGATTATACCATGTATCTGTTCAGATCACAGTGGAATAAAAGTAGAAATCAACTCTAACAGAAACTCTCATTTCTGCACAAAGTTGTGGAAACTAAACAACCTTCTGCTGAATGATTACTTCATAAATGAGGAAATCAAGCTTGAAATCAAAAGATTCTTTGAACTAAATAACAAAGGAGACACAAGTTTTCAAAATCTGTGGGACAGAACTACAGCAGTCCTGAAAGGAATGCTTATTTCCATAAATGCCTATATCTAAAAGTCAGAAAGATCACAAATAGACAACCTAATCAATCGACTCAAAGAGCTGGAAAAAGAAGAACAGACTAACCCAAAACCCATCAGAAGAAGTGAAATCAGTAAGATAAAATCAGAATTAAATGAAATTGACAACAAGGAAACTATACGGAAAATCAATAAAACAAAAAGTTGGTTCTTTGAAAAAATAAAATTGACAAGCCTTTGGCTAAACTAATGAAAAACAGAAAAGAAAAATCTCTAATAAACTCCCTCAGGAAGAAAAAGGAGAAATTACAACTGATGCCATGGAGATACAAGATATAATTTATGAATACTACAAGACATTTATGCACGCAAACATATAATATGGAGGAAATGGATTCTTAGAAACATACAGCCTCCCTAGGCTCAACCAGGAAGAAATAGAATTACTGAACAGACCATTATCAAGTACTGAAATTGAAACAGCAATAAAAAACCTTCCTAAAAACAAAAGTCCCAGGCCAGATGGTTTCACACCCAAATTTTACCATACCTACAAAAAAGAACTGGTGCCAATCCTGTAGAAATTTTTCCATAACTTTGAGAAGGATAGAATCCTCCCCTACACATTTTATGAAGCCAACATACGCTGATACCAAAACCAGGAAAGGATGCAACAACAAAAGAAATCTACAGATTAATATCCCTTATGAATATAGATACAAAAATTCTCAACAAAATCCTAGGTAACCGAATCCAGGTGCTTATCAGGAAAGTAATCCATCACAACCAAGTGGGCTTCATCTCAGAGATGCAGGGATGGTTCAATATACTCAAATCTGTAAAATTCACCACATAAACAGAAGCAAAAACAAAGACCATATGATCCTGCTAATAGATGCAGAAAAAGCATTTGACAAAATTCAACACCCTTTTGTGGGTTTGCTGTGGTTTTGTCACAGATTTCTTTTATAATTTTGAGGTATATTTCCTCTACCTAGTTTGTTCAGGGTATTTACCATGAAAGCCTGCTGGATTTTATCAGATGCTTTTTCTGTGTCTATTGAGATGATCATATTGTCTTTGTTTTTATTTCTGTTTATGCAGTGAATCACATTTATTGATTTGAATATGCTGAACCATTCTTGCACTCCTGAAATGAAACCCACTTGAACATGGTGAATTTTTTTTTTGATGTGTTGTTGAATTATGTTTGCTAGTATTTTGTTGAGCATTTGTGCATCTGTATTCATAAAGGATATTGTTTTGAAATTTTCTTTTGTTGTTGTTTTTGTTGTTGTTGTTGTGTCCTTTCCTGGCTTTGGTATCAATATAATACTGGCTTTGTAGAATGAGTTAGGGAGGATCCCCTCCTTATTGATATTATTGAAAAATTTCTGTAGGTTAGGTCCCAGTTCTTTTTTGTAGGTCTGGTACAGTTTGGCTATGAATCCATCTACTCCAGGGCTTTTTTGTTGTAATATTTTTATATTACTGCTTCAGTCTTGCTGCTCATTATCAGTCTGTTCATGTTTTCTATTTCTTCTTGATTCAGGATTGGGAGGTTGTGTGTTTCCAGGAATTATCCATTTGTTCTAGGTTTTCTCTTATGTTTGCATAGAGGTTTTTATAGCATTCATTGATGGTATTTTGTATTTCTGTGGTATCTCTTGTAATGTCTTATTTTTTCATTTCTAATTGAGCTTATTTGATTTCTTTCTCTTGTATTTCTGGTTAATCTGGCTAGTGTTCTATTGATTTTGTTTATCTCTTCAAAGAACTAACTTTTTGTTTTACTGATCCTTTGTTTTTTTTTTGTTTGTTTGTTTGTTTCCATTTTGTTTAGTTCTGCTCTGAATTTTGTTAATTCTTTTATTCTGTTGGTTATGAGTTTGGTTTGTTCTTCTTTTTCTAGTTCCTTGTTATGTGACATTAGGTTGTTAATTCATGATCTTTCTGTCTTTTTGATGTAGACATTTTATGCTATGAAATTTCCCCTTAGGTCTGGTTTCACTGTATCCCATAGATTTTGAAAGCTTGTGTCCCTTTTGTCATTCAGTTCAAGGAATCTGTTGATTTCCATCTTGATTTCATCATTGACCCAAGGATTGTCCTGGAGCAGGCTTTTTAAATTTCTTGACTTTGTGTAGATTTGAGAGTTTCTCATGGAATTGATTTCTAGTTTTATTCCACTACTGTTTGAGAAGATACATGGTATGATTTTTGTTTTTATGAATTTGCTGAGACGTGTTTTGTGTCCTAAGGTATGATCAACCTTGGAAAAATGTCCCTTGTGGGGATTAGAAGAATATATATTCAGTAGTTTTTGTGTAGAATGTTCTGTAAATATGTGTTAGGTCCATTCGTTTTAGAATCCATTTAAGTCTAGTGGTTCTTTGTTCATTTTCTGCTTCTATGATTTGTCCAGTTCTGTGAGTGTTGACGTCTCCAGCCATTAAGATGCTACTATTTATTTCTTGGCTTGTATCTAGTAGAATTTGCCTTATGAATCTGGGAGCTCCTGTTTTAGGGACATATATGTTTGGAATTGTTATGTCTTTTTGAGTTATTCCCTTTACCATTATATGATGACCATTTTTGTCTTTCTTTTTTGTTTACCCTGTTGATTTAAAGTCTATCTTTCCTTATATGGGAAAACCTACACATGCTTGCTTTGGGTTTTCATTTGTGTGGAATATTTTTTTCCATCCCTTTTACCTTGAATCTATGTGAGTCCTTGTGGTTTAGATGTGTTTCTTAGAGACAGCATATAGTTGGGTTGTGCTTTTCATCCATTCAGCCAGCCTATGTCTTTTAACTGGGGCATTCAGACTGTTCACATTTAGTGTTAGTGTTGATATTAATATATGGGATACTGTTCTGTTTGTCATGTTGGATGATACCTTAATGTTTTGTTTTTCCTCTTGTGCTATTGCTTTATAAGACTTGTGAGCTTTAACTTTAGGGTGTATTTAACTAATGGCTATCTATCTATTGTACTGTTCTACAGTGCACTTTTTAGCATTTCCTGTAAGGCAGATCTAGTAGTCACAAATTCCCTTAATATTTACTTGTCTGGAAAAGCCTTTATTTCTCCATTTTTTATGAAACTTAGTTTTGCAGGGTCCAGAATTCTTGGATGGCAATTGTTCTGTTTAAGAAGACTAAAAATGTGGCACTAATCCCTTCGGACTTGTAAGCCCTCTGCTGAGAAGTCTGCTGTTAGCGTGATGAGTACTCTGTTGTAGGTTAATTGTTGTTTCCTTCTTGCACCTTGTAGAACTTTTTCTTTCATTTTGACTTTGGCCAGGTTGATGACTATGTGTCTTGGAGATGTCCTATATGCTAGGAATTTTCCCAGTGTTTGATGACCATTTTGTATGTGGATATTTGAATCCATGATAATACCAAGGATGTTCCCCTCAATAATTCCCTTGAATAGATTTTCTATGCTATTTGTTCTTTCTTCTTCTCCCTCTGGGATACCTATAATTCATAGGTCCCATCTTTCTTGAGTGATTTTTAATTCTTTTTTATCTCTTTCTCTGTATCTATAACTGACTGGATTAATTTGACAGCCCTGTTTTTGAGCACTGAGATTCTTTCTTCTGCTTGCTCTAGCCTGTTGTTGAAGCTTTCTGCTGTATTTTGTAATTCTCTAAATGATTCATTCCTTTAAGTTCTGTTATATCCTTTTTTATGTTGTCTATTTCTTTACTTTTCATTCATGTCCTGAAGCATTTTTTTGGCTTCTTTATGTTGGTTTTCAACTTTCTCTCCAATTCCATTTTTTTTTATTTGCCATCCATTTTCTGAATTCCTTTTATGACATTCAGTAGTTTTCTTTCAGTTAGGGTATGTTGTGTGGATCTATTGTAATCCTTTAGGGGTGTCAAACTAACTTTTTTTCCATGTTGTCAGAATTATTTTGCTGGTTTCTTCTAATCTGAAACCTCTTCTCTCAGCTCAAGGCTTATAGGTTGTGACACACCTGATCTCCTTTGTTGGGAACTCTCCTACTTAGTGAGAAGAAGGAGAAGTCTCTAGATGGGGCTTTTGTGTCCTACTCCAGAGGATTGACCTGGCATAGAAGGGTAGATGCACTGGGGGCCTGTAACACAGCTGTTCTCCTGTGTCATCCCATTCCCCTGTGGTTGTCACAGTCCAAGGTGATGCTGGGGGACATTTATTCAGATTTGTCAGTTGGTCTCCAGGTCTCTGTTGGAAGCTCTTACTGGGGCCTAGGCTAGCCCTTCTCCATGGAGGCAGGTGGTGGTACCTTGGCCAGTGCCTGCTCATATCATGGGACCTTGGTGGGAGCCTGAATGTCTCATCTCAGGACTGCAGCTGGTGGCGGGTGGGGTGGTAGGGCCTAGGCAGACACCTGGATACCTCACGGGACTGCAGCCAGCAGCAGGGTGGGTTGTGGGACCTTAAAGGGTGCCTGAGTGCATCATAGGACCTTGACCAGTGCCTATATGTGTCACAAGGCCTTGACTGTGCCTGTATGTGTTGCAGGGGGCTTGTAACCTCCCTGCTGAGAAGTCTGCTGTTAGCCTGATAGGTTCTTCTTTGTAGGTTAATTATTGTTTCTTTCTTGCAGGTTATAGAATTTTTCCTTTCATTTTGACTTTGGCCAGGTTGATGACTATGTCTTGGAGATGTCCTATTTGCTATGAATTTTCTCAGTGCTCAATGACCATCTTGTATTTGGATGTATTGTGGGACCTTGGCAGGTGCCTTGGTGTTTTGGGGAGCCTTGGCCAGTGCCTAGACAGATTGTGGGATGTAGGTTAGCACCTAGGCAGTTGCAGGACCTTATTGGTTGCCTGGATGTATTGCAGGACCTTGGTGGGTGCCTGGGCACATTGTGGTACTGCAGGTAGCAGCAAGGTGCCTTGCAGGACCTCGCAGGCACCTGGGCACTTAGCAGGACTGCCACCAGCAGCAACGTGAGTTGTGGGACCTTTGTTGGTGCCTAGACCCATTTTGGGATTGCAGCCAGTGGCAGGGCAGGTTGTGGGACCTTGGCAGGTGCCTCTGGGGAGGTAAGTTAACACCAAATTGAGAAGGGCTATTATTAGTAGCATATAAGTTGTTTAGGCATATTCAAAACCATTTTTCCTTTCTTATAATATTTAGAGTTAGTCTATTTTTTCTTGTAATATTTGGTTTGCTTTTACTTTCTGTTAACCGTTCTTCTGGTCTCATTGCTTATAACAAAGCTCAAACAAAGTTCAAATTCAAAATCATGCAAAATTCGCCGTCACTTTCTTTTTAACAATACTTCCTTGTACTTCTTCCTATCCCCCTCCACCATATGAATACTCCACTCCAAGTGGCTGGTTTACTTTCTGTCTCTCAAAATGCCTCTGTTCATGCTGCTTTGGATACCTGGATTTTTAAAAAATTCTTTCACCTTATTTTTCACTTCTCCAGATCCCACCTCATTTTTCCCAGACAAGGTTGGATGGTTCCCCTTCTGGCAGGCCTTCTTTGGCTGCTCACAGTCTTCCCTCATTTTTTCCTTTCTTGAATTCCACTGGAGGCCACAGCAAAGGAAGGCAAGGCCAGAAAAATCAGACTTCTTTGAAAGAGTTATGTATAAATATGGGGCTCTTAGGATTATGCCAAAGTGAATTTGGTGCGCAGATCCTCTCAGGAGGAATCCAGGAGGAAGAATTCAGGAAGGAATAGAGAAGATTCGAAGGTCAAGAAAATCAAAGGAGAACAATTGCTAGACTAGAGGTTAAAACCAAAACTGAAGGATGTTGAACAAATGTAAAAAAGACTACCAGGTGGGAGATTGAGGTATGTGTGGAAGGCTGGCTCAGGAACTCCTGGAAAAAAAACCCTGCATATGCTGGTGTTTTTTAGATTCTGATCCAATGATGTGCTCTTAAAATTAGTTTTTGAAATTAAACAAATTTATGTTGTAGAAAAATAAGAAATAACAGACAAGCAAAAAGAAGCAGCTATACGTATTCCTTAATCCATCCACTTACATATAATTGTTAATATTTTAATAAATATCCTTCTAGATTTACATATGAGTAATGGTTCATAAAACTATGGTCATACTGTATTTTTTATATTTTTTTGCTCAACTTTGTGCCATAAATTGCTTTCCATGTCAACAAATATATAATACTTCTACATCATAACTTTTTAATGGCTATATAGTATTACTATATTATTGCTTTGTAACTAAATATTTACTCTTTGAAATTTAGGTTAGGTTATTTATAGGTTATGCAGGTACAGAAGGTTTAACCCATTTTCCATTATCCTGTTGAGATACTGACTTACAATCGAAGCCTTGACTATTGGAAATTATATCTGTATCATAATTCCTCTTATATTTGGAAAGAGGGACTTGACCTAGTTCCAATTTTAGTAACATTTTAAACATGTATTTTTATCATTGTTTCAATGTAGGAATATTTTTCTAATTCTCCATATAAGTAACCTTTTTTCCATAACCAGTACTATAAGCTTCATGGTATGATGTGCTGGTTCTGGTTTCTCAAACCCTGAAATATGACCTATGTACAAAGTAGGTCAGATCTTGCCAGATTAGGTGAAGATTCTCACAGGGGAAGTTCAGCTTCATAAACTTTTGCAAGATTCTTCTCTGTCTAGGAAAGTCTTCCTCTGCAAACAGGGCTCTCATACCTGCTTGATCCAGGAGTAGTCCTCCTCTGTCTGAGCAAGCTGTCCTTTTTGGTCAAGTGCTACTATGTATACCCTTTACCAAATAATGGACTCTCTCTGTCTATGAATGCCATCCTTTTAGGTCATGTGCTCTCTTGGAAACACTTGACTGAAGACTTAATCTCTCAGAGGGAAAGTTGTTTTCTTTAACCAAGTACTTAACTTTGGGAGGGGCATATGCAAAGCAAGTAGGAGCAAAGGTTACTGGCCCATTTGGCCACATTAGCTAAATTGGCTGGAGGTAGGGTGGGGTGGGACATTTGTAGGGCTACAGATAGTACACCCTGTTATCTTTGGGCAAGTGGTTGAAGTAAATTTGTAAAATTGCTTTACAGGCAAATTGATTTTACAGATATATACTGAATTCTATTTAAAGAAAATCATTATCTTAACCATATTGTGGCATTTTGACTTCTATTCCTCAGGAGAGGATTCTACACATAATTCTGTGCTCATAGATCATTTTTTTTACTGTGTGTTTTTTTTTGTGTGTATGTGTAAAATGATGATACCTACCTCCCAGTTATGAGAATTTAATGACTTAACAAATGTAAAGCAACAGAAAAATGCCTTTTAGTCAATGCACAAGAAAGTTTTACTAAATTTGTGGTTATATTTAGGAAGTTGATAGAGTATTATAGAAATATGACCCTCTTCAGAAACCCTAGACCCTGTGCTTTAGTGAAATCCCCAAATTTGCAGATTTTGTTCTTCAACTTATTCCCAACTCTATGCCAAGCATGCAGTGTGACTCCATACTTTCAGGGCTAGTGTTGGGGCTAAGCAGTTAATAGCCATGGCAAAGATCAGGTGCCTAGTAATATGTTCAAATTAAAGGTCAAGGTGAAACAGAGTCAGAAACTCAGCAGATAAGCATCTGAGAGAATGCGTGGATACAGGAGGAGGCAAATGTGGGCTCAAAAGTTATATAATATCCTAAAGAAATCTGGATGATGTAACAGTCAGGTACATAGAAATCTGATAAATGGTTATGATAGTGATAATCCTCAGGATTTAAAGGGATTAGAGCAAAGCTGGAAGGAGAATAAATTGATGATCTAGCACTAGGAAAACCTTGACTTTATAATCCGGAACCTTAAAATCTCTATGCAGGAAGAGACCTTAGGAGTCATTTAGTCCAGCCCAGCTTCTAAGGTAGTGTTTAAAGCTCGTCTGTTGCTGGGCTGCTGAGAAAGGGAAATGGAAGCAAAAGAACAAGAGTTCATACAAGTAGATTGAGGACCACTGGAAAAGGACCATCTTTTGAGTTGGAGTGAAGAGTTTAGGTAATCGCCAGGATTAAGCATGTATATTTGTGACTTGCTTTCTAAACTGGCCAGGACATGGAGCTTGACCATTTAAAGGTGCATGGTGAGTCCAGTGGAAGCCCAGGACCCAGATTAAAGAGCAGTAGGAACTTGGATTTCCTGTCTGGAAGTGTATATGTGGAGGTATGTTTGTGGATGTGGGTATAAAAAAGGAGGATGGAGCACTGACTGAGCAGAATAGGGAGGATCTGAAGCCCACTAACTTGGGAGAAAATCAGTTTATGGGTTCATAGTAACTTCTAGGACTTATACATGGACTAGATTGGGAGGGGAATTGGAAACCTGGCAGAACTTTGCCATTGAATGCGAGAAGTAGTAGTGCCTGGAGATAGTTTAATAAGTACATTTTATAGTATATAAGAGAACTGTGTCAGGAGGGCAGAAAATCTGCCATGGATTTTTCTAAACTGATAACAGTATAAAAAGGATACTACACCCACACAACATGGAAAGGGAGTATTAAAATAAGTACAGGCTTTAAAATGCACAGACCTGAGTTTGAATATCTATACTACCACTTGAAAGATGTGTGACCTTGGGAACACTGGTGGCTAAATAAGATAATTTATCCAAAGATTTCAGGACAATGCCAGGAATAGAGTGGGTGCTCAGCAAACAGTAATTCTTGATTCCCCTTCCTTCATAAAAGTATATTAAACTAAATATAACTAAAGGTGAAAGCACATGATCAAATGGCCTAGTAACTTTTTTTCTGGCTCATGGTATATCACAAAGGCATAGTCCTTAATTGGAGTTTTATGCAATTCAACTCTAATTTAGTGAATTAATGTACCTAATTTTGTTTTTACTTGGATAATGAGCATAGAAAGGATTGGAAGAAGGGGTGAGTAAATATTTCTGAATATGAAATTCAAATTGTATTGACTTTTACATAGTGAAAAGAGTATAAGCTTTGTTATCACAGAGATGTGAATTTTAATCCAGTTCTATTCTATTTTCTTGATTTAGGGCTATGTAATCATCAGGATAACTGAGGCTATGATGCAGCATAACATAATAAAAGTCTATTCCCTCAGCTATGAAATGTTTTAGACACTGATCAGTGTTCAACAAAACAAACATGATCCTGCCTACCTTCACAGAGCTGATAGTCTAGTTTGTTTCCAGACAGACTACTCTTGGCTGAGCTGAAAGGTATCATAAAGATAGAAGAAGGGGATTTCTTTCCTCTGAGAGCAAACTTATAGGAAAATGGAGGTTACAATGAAGAGAAACTAACAAAAGGCCAATAATCATTCTCCAGAGGCTGGCTTTGCCTTCCTGAGCAGTAGTGTGTATATCTATTACCATAAATTTGTGATATTGGGCTAGAACATTAGAGTATTTGTGTAGGTTTTATTGAGGATATTATGAAATCATGCTTATATGTCCTCTTATGCCTATACTTTAAAAGTCAGAGCCTCTAATGAGATGAGACAGATACTCATTGATAGCAATATGCTATCATACGGAAGCCATGGGTGTTTGAATCGTGCGCTTGAGTTAAAGATCTACCTCCATCTCTTGGTAGATGTGTGGCTTTGATAGATTATAGATATCAGGACCTCAGTTTCCTTATGTGTAAATGGGAATTATAATAACTATATCACAAGGTCATTTGCCTTGTGACAAAACACTTGTTTTAGTTTTGTAACTGTCCCACAAAAATTCTTTGATTATTCTCACATTTTTTTCTCTGAACTTAGAAATTTTAAAAAGTTGCTAAAGTAGGGTTGGTTCCTATTGTCATCTTTTCACTCAAGTCTAAGGACATCATATAATATTAATAGAATTTCAAGTTGAAAGGGACTCTACAGATCATTTAGTCAAATCTTTTTGCTTTGCAGATGAGAAAAATTAGACCCAGAGAGAGAAAGTGACATGCCTAATGCCACAAAACAAGTAAGCCAGACTTAAAGACAGTTTAGTGCATTGCTCTTAGCAGCCCAGGGCCTCAGGGGATGAACATTTGCATACATTCAGATGCTGGGATCTCTTTGTTTCTTATACCATGGAGTAACTCCAGAAATACCAGAATCCTCTAACTTGATATCAGAATTAGAAAATAAAAATATTGGCTCATATGTAGTTTTAGAGGTAGATTATAGGAATAGAGGAAATAACATTTGAGGTAAGAAATTTGAAGTTATTGATTGAGTGCTCTGTGCTAGGTATTCACCTAGATATTTACATATTGTATTTATTTAATCTTCAAAATTTAGACATCTTTATTTCCCTTATTTTATAAATCAGACAGTTTAAGCACAGAAAAGTTAAGTAATTTGTCTAGTCACTCTTCTGATATGAAATAAATGTAGGATTTGAGTTCAGGTAACCTGGTACTGGAGCTTATGTCCTTAATCATTTTATTATATTTACTCTCTTCAAGAACATAGAAAATGACAGAGTGATTAACTGGTCCAGGTTTGCCTGGAAATTTCTTAGTTTTAATACTGAAAGTCCTAAGTCCCAGGAAGCCTCTCAGTCCAGTGCAAACCAAATATCTATTTATGCTATCCACATAGATGATACATATGAGTGTTTTCCCAATGCCAAAATATTAATACTATGTGATTTTACAAGACTATTTCATAAAGACGGCAAATATATACTGAAATGAGAACTGAATTGGAAGTCAGTAGATTAAGAATCTGAGGATTCTCTTGTACTTTCTAGCTTTTAGCTAGCTACTTCACCTCTTGAAGACTCAGTATTCCCAGGTATAAGAGGAATATTTAAAAAAACTATATCACAGAGATTTTGCAGATTCTAAGTTATTTTAAACAATAATGTGCCATCCAAATGTGAAGGACAATGATAATAATGACGATTATGATGATGATTTAGGTTCAGTAAAGTAAAATCCTTGCTTAAAAATGTTCAGTAGTTTCCTATCATTTACAGAGCAAGTAGTAATTTCTTCTTATTCATTTAATAAATAAATATTTATTGAGCCCTACTGTATGACAAGAATCATGTCACAAAAGTCCTTTATGACCTGCTCCTTTCTTCCTCTCCAGTCCCATCTCCTGCCCTCTCTCACCCTACCTTAGCTTCATCCACCTTGGTAGGTTTGCATTTTCCAAAGCATACCATACTTTTTTAAATGTCTCTATGCCTTTAGATGCTCCATAAATATCTCAGAGTTTCTTTTCTCACCCTCTGCTTTTCTGATGTTATGCACTCTCCTTTTATGACCTCATTTACATCCAGAGTTTCAAGGATCCAGAACTCTTTTTTTTTTTTTGGAAACAACCCAAGTGTCCATCAAGATTCAGAAGTCTTATCTCTAGCCTTTAACTGTCTGCTAGAAGCCATGCCTCTATTTATAATTATTACACATGCACACTTGGGCATTTCACATATATCTTAAACTCAACTGGTCTAAAACTGAATTCATTATTTTCCTGCATTTGCTTTTTCTCCTTTGTTCTATATCCCATTCAAGGTGTCATCTTCCCTTCTGCCATCCAAGATGGAAACATGGCAGTCTTTTAACATTTGTCTTTATCTCATCCCAACACCCAAGTCGTCAAGTCCCACGAATTATATTTCTTCTTATGTCTTAAAGACATTCCCTACTCTCTGACTCCATCACTGCTGTCTTACTTCAGGTTTTCACCTCTTCTCAGCTGGTTTACCACTTTAGGTTTCTTCCTAGGCTTCCTATGTTATGGATTTCTGTCCTTATTACTTCCCCTTTTTACCAAAATTTTGCAATCCATCCTCCAAAGTGTTGATACAATAAACTTTCTAAAATAACAATCTGATCTTGTAACTTTTCAGTACATAATTCTGTAATGACTTTCTAGCATTCAAAATACAGTTCATAATTTGAAGTTTAATATACAGGATTTTATGACCCAGGAGTTGTCTATCTCTTTAACTTCATCTCCTACCATTTAACTCCGTTCCCTATCACCTCTCTTCATATACCCGCACAGCTCCAACCATAAAAAACTACTTGTGGTTCCTTGTCTACCAACCATAGGATTTAAAACTTCCTTTTTTTTGTTCATTCTGTTTCCTCTGCCTGAAATATCACTCTTCCCCATACTTTTTTTTTGATCTAGCAATTACCTACTCATCTTTTAAAAGTCAATTATTCTAAGACTCTTTTCCTGATCACCTAAACCTCTGAGTGCCACCTAAACTTTTTTGCTCCCACAGCTTCATGTCTGATTATTTTCCTAGCCTCAATTGTTCTGCATTATAATTGCTTATTTACCTGTTAATCTCCCCTGTAGGTCAATGAACAGTTTGAAGACAGGGATATTTTTGTCATCTCTCTCTATCATTTAGCATAGTACCTGATACTTAGTAACTGTTTCTAAAGAAGTGAGTGAATGAATGAATGAATGAACCAGGTTTAGCCATGCTTGTACTTTAGAGGGTGGCCATAAGGAGAGCAGAAGGTTTTTAGAACAGCTGGGGACACTAACAAGTTTGTAGAGCTAAATCATGTAGAAGTGCTGTATTGGTTAGGAATCTTTACTTGTGACAGAAAAACTTGAGCTACTTTAAGTTGAAAAAGAGTTTATTATAAGATACATGAGTGTCTCATAAACACCAAGGGTAGCCATGCCTCATGAATGATATTGAAACTCATCAGATATTCTTTGTTCCTTGACTCAGGGTTCATTCTTTGTTCTTCCCTCCCAACATACTTTCTTTGCATCTTCTTCCCCAAGACAAAATGTGGTGACCACACAATTCTCTCTGTCTTATAATTTACCATATTAGTCATCAAATCTCAAACATCGTACTTCCTCGGCATCTCTAAAATCAATCCCTTTGTAAGGGCCTACATTCCCAGAGATTAGCTAGCTCTCCTACTTTTGATTTCTTAGTGAAGAAAATCTAATTAGCCTACTTCAGTCAATCAGCTGTAACCTGGGGGTAAGGGCCATGCAGTGCAGACTTATGGCCATAGGCCCACCAGTTTAGATAAGGCGGACTGGAGTCTAACTTTTGATAACCAAGAGCTATATAAGTATATTCCAAATATTTCCTATCTTCTGACTTGGGTGAGTCTAAAAGTAATTCTAGGTTGAAGCAAAGCTTTTTGCATAGTTCATGGTTACCAGTCTCTTCACTTGGCTAGAGTTATAGATTGGAAGGATCCCAGCTAGTAGATAAGGCCAGGGAATGGTGGCAAATTCTCCAAAGGGATGGCTTGACAAATGTTATTCTTAAGGTTTCATGCCTTAGGTTTAAGTCTGGTATCTAATGTGAGTTAGTTTTTGTGAGATGGGGATCCAGTTTCAATCTTCTCCATGTGGATATCCAGTTTTTCCAGCACCACTTATTGAATACAGATTTTTTTCCCCAATGTATACTTTTGTCTGCCTTATCGAAGATTCAATGACAATAAGATCCAGCAATCCCACTACTAGGCATCTATCCAAAGGAAAAAAAGACATTCTATAATAAAGACATCTGCACTAAAATGTTTATAGCAGCACAATTTACAATTCCAAAGATGTGGAAACAACCCAAATGCCCATCAATACGTAAGTGAATTAATAAAATGTGGTATGTGCATACCATGGAATACTACTCAACTACAAAAAACAATGGTGATCTAGCACCTCTTTTATTATCCTGGATAGAGATTGAGCCCATCCTTCAAAGTGAGTATCACAAGAATGGAAAAACATGCACCACATGTACTTGCCATCAAACTGGTGCTAATTGATCAACACTAAGGTGCTCATATGGTAGTAATACTCACTGGGTGCTGGTCAAGTAGGGAGGTCAGGGGGGTGAGGGATAGAGCAGGTGGAGTGAATAAACCCATAGCTAGTGGAGACGGGGCACACTGCATGGAGGAAGAATACCTTCATGCCCCTGGCTTGAGTGAAGCAAATGCATTTCATATAACCAAAATATTTGTACCCTCATAATATCCTAAATTTAAAAAAAATAAAGGAAAAAGAAGTGTTCTGCGTAATTGCAATAACCATAAGGACTCCTTGTTTAAGGCCCTACAGAGACATTCCAGGATCACACAAGAGACCAAAGAAACTTAACTACATCTTCAACCAGGCACTTAGACTCCCGAGACTCCAAGTCTCTTTTGGTTAAAGTGATTCCTCTCCTACTTCCTCTCACCCTCTAGATCTTAGAGTAATTAAGAGTACAGACTTGTGCTGCAACCTGCTTGTGTTCAAATCCAGGCTCTGCCAGCTGTGTGATCATGGGCAAGTTACCTGTTCTTCCTACAAAATTATAATAGGATATTAACAATACTTACCTGATAAGATTATTGTGAGGATGGAATGAGTCAATATAATTAATGTGTATAGAACAAAATCTGGCACATAATAAGTATTCCCTATTACTATTATTGATAGTAGCAGAGCGGTGAATGTATCTGCTTAGAATACCAAAACTTGAGTGTTAAGGGTAAGGAGTGATCTGTTAAGGAGGCTAGGTAGAAATGTAAAGGGTACATAATACTCTTATACTTTACAGCATTATTGTGAGGGTTAAATGACACAGTGTATGCAAAGTACCTGCCACATAATAAGCACTCAAGAAATTGTTAGTGATTTCTTCATCATGATGATGATGATAATGCTCATCATTCCAACCCTGGACAACATGACCAAGCCCATTGCTATTTGGCACTTGGTTAGCCATTGAGGGTATAGACATGGGAAGGAGAGGCGTGAACCACACCCACTTACGTTTTACTTGTGAGTTCAGGCTGAGTGCAGGGAAAACCATGGTTTATTCATTTCTGTGTTCAGTGCCTAGCACTGTGATTGTTTGATGACTATTGAATTGATTCATTTATAAAGGAGATGAAGTTATTTGACTTCATATTACATTAATTTGAGTTGATACCAAACAGGAGGATCTAAAAGAAAACAAACAAATACCAGTTTTGTTAGAAGTAAGTGAAAAAAGACTATAATTGGATCAATATTTTTAAGATCTAATTCTATACCTAGTAATGTATATACTGAACACTTTAGGTACTTCAGTTTATTTAATCCTCACAACTCTGAGTTGTGTGATGGAGAAATCAAGCTGAGGCACAAGGAACTCCTAGGACTTGTCCAGGGCCACACATGTAGTAAATAGTAGAGACATAATTAGATCCAAGGTCTTCTGATTTTCATTCCGTGCTTGTTTCACTGTGTCTTTTTGCCTCACTAGCATGTTCTCTTGATAATCTTAACATCGCCCGATAATAACCTCTCACTGCACTGTACAATTTATGGATATTTGTTGTTGATCATTATGAAAATATAGCTGAATTCAGTATCTAAAGGGATAATGGAACATTCTTAATAAGAAAAAAAACCTAAGAACTCCAAATATTAACTGTACTGAAGGAATTTCAGGTGATAAGGGTTGATTTTTGCAGCAAGAGTCCTGTGCTATGACCTCCTCATACATTGCTGTATATCTCTACATACTCATCCTGCTCCTGAAGTATACCCTGCCTGCTTCTCTGGATTGAACATCTCCAAGGGACAGGTGATCCTTTGTTGGGCAGAGGACAAACACTGGCAGTTGGTAGAGTGGAAAAAAAGAACACTTGTAAAGGAGCTGAGGAGGCATACTCTGTCCTTGACTTACTACGTGAATTAAACCAAGTCCCTTTTCTTCTTTTCGACTTTGGTTCTTGATCTATAAAATGGAGAGATTAAAATGAGTGGTGTCTAGTTTTTCTTCCAGTTTTGTATTAATGTCTAACCTGTAGTAAATTTAATTAGGGGATTTGTCTTTTGTGTGAGGAGTACAAAGCAGAATGTCTTTTGTGCCAGAGTTTATCTGACAAAGCAGAATTAAGCCAGCATGGATGATTCTCGTTGACTTATCAGGCTTGACCTGGTACCAGCTGACTGACCTGTGACTTGCAAGGAAGGAAAGGGGAAGCTGCAGAGGATTTACGGCCATCAATGGTGAGCAGATGACTTCATGAGAGCCCATGGTGTTCTTTCTTTTGACTCTACCAAACTACCTGTTTTTGTCTTCTGCCTAGCAGATACTTGGCAGATAGGGTGCTGGGTCTGTCCTTGTAACACAACTGGAAAATAGCCAGTAAACTAGACTTTTGGGTGATTTCCAAAGGATCGTCTGACAATTTTAGCTTCACTTACCAAATGCCAACCAGCCAAATTAGTCTCTTTATTCTTCTTACTATATACAACATGGTGAGCTCTTTGTCACTCTTTAGCCTTTGTTTACATAATTTCCCCCTGCCTAGAATACTCCTCTATTTTTCCAAATCCCATTTTACTTCTAATTCTTGCTGCTACTGCTAATAAGAGTCTGTAGACAATGATTTCCTCATTTGTGTGAGCTCAAAATTTTGACTATCTTTTTATTGTTACATTTATTTCACTATATCTTAATTTATGTATGTATTTTGTCTTTTGTACTAGACTATAATCTGCTTGAGAGGAGGGAGGCAATCATTCATCTCTGTATAATCAATGCCTATCTAGTAGAGTACTTGGCATATACAAGGTCACTAAATCTTTGCTGATAGCACAAACACATGAATATACTGAGGTCTCATCTACCCTGATATAAATTTTTCCCTGACTACTACAGACATTTTCTGGGATTCAATACCTCCTCTGAGTTCTTGTACATTATTGTATGTTGTTACTGAGCATTTAGTTGCTTAGCCCTGTAGTAAAGGGAATATGAAAATGAGGATAGTGGGATGAAGGCTAGTGGATATAACCTGGGGACTTAATTACATTAGAAATGATACCCTTTTCTCCATGAGAGTTGCCACCTATCCAGACGAGGGGTTTAGTTTAGGTGTTGATGGCTTATTTGGAGATCTAGAGTGGGAGTATCATTCTTGTGGGCATTGCTGAAATAGGATCTTAGTGGACATATTAAGAAGGGAGGAAACATTTTCCAAGGAATTTGAGGCAGCATTATTAGAAAGAGAACCTAAATAATTGTCAAGATTCAGCAGGTCATAGCTATAAAGCCCATACGATAGTACATCCTGAGTGTGAAGTTAGGATCCCAAGGGTAAATAGATAGCAAAGTCAACATTTTTGGCTCCTGGGAGGAGGAAGAAATGAGGATTAGGGAACAGGTAGAGATGAGTTGTTTACATCTGCAGCTGTGAATGATAGACACGCACAGAAATATATCCTTCATTTGGTGCCCATTGCCTGTGTTTCTGAGGTGGGCCCAATGGTTTAAAGGAATAAACTAGCCTGGAACTAATGTTGAAAGTACTTCAATGGAAAGTGTTGTCTAGGTACTAGTAGTTACTAGCATCTGCTCAATGCCAATGGTATGCTTCTACATTGTATTAGAAAGGTCCATTCAGACTGATGCAGGAGAGAGATGCCAGCTAGTGGCTAAAGAAATACAAGACTCATGGTCTAGGTCTAGGGAAAGAAACTGTCTTTCTTTGAAAGGATCAATTGTGATTGAGTGGTCCTCCTAGAAACCCGGCCTCTTAAAAGCCAGGGAGCTTGAACAAAATATTAATTTATTCATTCAACAGATATTTATGGAGAATCTATCATGAGGCTGGGCTAGGGATATGAAGTTGATCAAAACCAGCCACTAATTATTACAGAGCTTATGGTCTAATATGGCAAGTAGATATTAATCAAATATTCACACAAATAAGTAGCTATAGGAAATTGGATGTAGGAAAAAGCATAGGTGCTGTGAAAAGGTATTATGGGCATGATAGAGTGACATAGGGAGGTTTCTCTGAACAAGTGACCACTAAGCTAAGGTTTGAAATAGGATAGAAGTTAATTAGGTGATGTAGAAGGTTGAAGAAGGGAAGAATCTTTTGGGAAGTAAGAGCAACATATCAGTAAGTCACTCAAGGTGGTAGGTTAGCTACAGTAACTTTCTCACATAGGTTCTTAGGGCTCAGAACTTATGGGAAGAGAAGACTCATATCTGATCCTACTGTATGGAGAGAGATCTAAATACGATGCCAAGCTAGGTCCTTAATGGCTCAGGTCTACTATGTTCAGAGGCCCCTGCCAGCAACCAGCATGTTTATATGTGGTATCTATAGTTATTTATCTTTCTATGCACATCTTTTAAGAACTTCCTGAGAGCACAGATGATGCCTTACCTTTTCTTGCTCAGCAAATAGTAATTGAACATCTGCTGTGTGTTAATTATACTGTTTTGAGCACTGGTCATTCTTAGGGAATATAGTTAAAAAGGTAAAGATGAAATAGTTCCTATTTTCTGTGCATTGCTAACAGTCTAGGGAAGTAGTCCTCAAAATGTGGTTCTCAAAATAGCACTGGCATCACCTGTCAGCTTGTCAGACATACAGATTTCTGGGTCCCACTCCCACCTACTGAATCAGAATTCATAGAGATCCAAGCAATTCTGTTTTAATAAGTTTTCCAGGTGATTCCTATACATAAGAAAATTTGAGAACAGCTGGTCTAGGGTATGATACAGATACAATGATTTACCACAAGAAGACATTTGTAGAGCATTTTCTACATGCCAGACATTGTTCTGAGGATTTTACATGTATTATTCCATTTACTCCCTATAGTAATCCTATGTAGACAGTATTATTATCGTCATCTCACTGTTGAGAAAAATAAGTCTCAGAGAGCTTAAGAAACTTCCTTAAGGTCATATAGCTGATAAATGGTGAAACTAGAATAAAAAAGATAATCACAATAAACAGTAACTCTAATTTAATATTGTAAACGCAATCATAGCAGTGTGATTAGATTGTAGTAGTTACTGATATTTCTTGATGGCAATCATAAAGGCACTGTATAAAGTGAATGATCTTTGGTGAGTGCTAAACTAATACATATAAAGGCAAGAGTTGGCACTCTATGTGTTTTTAATAGGAATTGACAGAAAGGAAAAGAATTCTATGTGTGTTTCAGCACCTAGAGGTGGCATCAGATAAGGTAGCCAGGTCAGCAGTGGAAATTGGTATGAGGATTTAGAAGCCCAAAGTCTAAAAATTATGGCTAAAAAGATATGGAATCAACAAAAGTGTCAATCAATGGATGATTGAATAAAGAAGCTGAGATACACACACGTGTGTGCGCACACACTCAGTGGAATACTATTCAGCCATAAAAAGGATGAAATCATATCTTTTGCAGCAACATGGATGGAACAGGAGGCCATTATCTTAAGTAAACAACTCAGACAGTCAAATACTGCATGTTTTCATGTATAAATGGGAGCTAAATGGTGTGTACACATGGACATAGAGTGTGGAATAATAGTCACTGGAGACTCAGAAGGATGAAAGGGTGTGGGAATGACGGATGAGAAATCACTTAATGGGTACAATATAATGGGTGATTGTTAGACTAAAAGCCAGACTTTAGTACTATACAGTATATCCATGTAAAAAAATTGCATTTGTGCCCCTTAAATTTATACAAATAAAATAAATAAATACATAAAGTATGTCTGAATGCCGAACTTGATAGGGGAACAATCATGATATCTAAAGCAAGGTATTTGAAGTTCAGGGTAAAGTCAAGATAGAAACCAGAGGTAGTGCCTTATTAAGACTTTTGAAAGCCTGAGGCTTTCTTACTTTTTGAGTTCTGCCTTTCACCTTATCAAACACTAAAATATACTGTCCTCTCAAATTCAGTAAAATTAATGTATGTTTCTAAAAAGAGTTGAGTTGAAGTTCAGTGGGCTAGTTGACATTTTTTGTAGCTATTTAATTCATACTTACTAATTTTGGTTTTGCATATATTTGTTTTTTTAAAATATATTTTTGAGATAGTATTTTTTTTTAGGTCTCAAAACATGTTCATAGGCTACTGAAAGCCCTTAGATTATGGGCTTTACTGCCTAATGATAAAACTTCCCTAAGCAGAGGAGAGAGTCAAATATTAACAGGCAGGTGAAACGAACAGGTTGTCATGGCCTTCCAGAGATCACTAGAATAAAGAGTGAGACATCAGTAGAGTGTCAGGTCAGTTTTTTCCAACATTGACCTAGCATTGCCAAGAGAATAGTGGGTTCTGATTTGTTCAAGTTCTTAGAGGGCGGGAAAGACCGTATATGCTCACACTCTGGATGTATTTTTAAACACCACTGGTGCCCCCATCTCTGCTCTCTCCTGTTCAGTGTCCCACACTGACATCCAAAGAGACTAGATTAAAAATCAAAAATAACAAAAACAATATAACTTCTGAAACTGTCTGTTCTTCAGCACACTGGGCCTCACTCACTATTTTCCATTTTTAGTCTTCTTAGTCTCCACCAAGCTCAGCTTCATAGAATCACCTAGCTTTCATACTCTTCTTTCAATTGATGAATTCCTTTTGGACTATTTATCTGACTTGGAGCTAAAAAAACATTTTGGGGAAACCAGAGTTGCTCCTTATGACATTGTGTTTTTGAGCCTATACAGTGATCTAGATAGAGTGTTTGCCTCAGTTTTCAAAAGTGGAACGTAAGATATAGAAGAGGTAAGTGATTGCCTAGTAGTGCATAGGGCTTCAAAACCACTGGTGGCAAAAATAATATTAGAATTACTATAATTTATATTTTTTAGTTTCTAGTCTTGTGCTATTTCTTAGTCTTATGCTTCTTGATCTCCATTTTTTTTTCACCTGTAAAACAAAATGAACTCACATATCAAGGAAAAGTAGTCCTTTTAACATCATTTAGTAAGAAAGTACTAAATATAATCAAATGATAATATTAATATCAGTTAACATCTTTAAATTGATTTACAGATTAAAAGGAAAGCATTTTCAGATGTTCTTTCTCACTTAATTCTCACAATGAATTTGTCACATGTCTATGCTTATGTCTTGTATTTTAGAGATTAGAAAACTAATATCATTTAAGAGACTCACCAAAATCAGATAGGCATCAAATGGTATAGCCATAAATCAGGTATGGTATTCTAATAACAAATTCTGTTTTCTTTCTGCTATGGTATATCATTGCCTTCCTCCAATTTCAAAATAGTAGAAATGCATTAATAGAATTTCAATTAATATTAAAATTGAAATAACTTGGGCTGATGTTTACATTTTCTCTGCAAACTTGTCATTAGTGAAGCAAATAATTGCATAAATCTCTTTGTAAGAGGGATTATTTATTGTCATCCAAAGATTTGACAGCTTGTCAAATCAAGTCTTTTTACAGACGCATCTAATTGTACAAATCAGTAAGAACACTTTATAACTGTGCCTTTAAGTGATCCTCCAAATGATCTTTACCAAGTGGTAGTTTATTGACCTACTTTTATCTATTACAAATATTAAAAAGTAATACAATTGTATTTGTTTTAAAATATATGTTTCATAATTTAATTAAATCAGAGCCTTCTTTTAATCATGAGAATGACAAATAAAATTCATTATAGTTTTATATCACTTCATAGTTTTCAAAGTGCTTTTCCATTCATTATATGACCTTGAAAATACTCTTGTGAAATGAATAAGGAAACTATTATTATTTTCATTTCACAAATAAGAAAGATAAGGATGGAGAGGTGAAGTGATTTGTCCAAAGTCACCCAGCAAGGGTGTACAAAAGTCAAGTTGTTTACTGATAGTGATGTTACACAGTTTAGCAATGTTTTCAAAGGCTACAGTAAATTTTTTTTTTAAGCAGATTGCAAAGTCATGAGAGCAAGGAACATCTTTGTCTTATTCAACTTTGTAATTTCAGTGCATAGCACAAGGCATGGCACACTATAGATGTTTAGTAAATGTTGATTGAGAGAATGAATGAAGGGATGGGATCATGGAGTCAAAGGTCTTAAGAAGAAACTGTCCATGGGAAGATTGGGATGAAGAAAACCTGTTCGAAATTATGATTTGATATCAAGATTTTTATACAGTTAGGAAGGCCTTGGGTTTTCTCTGATGAATCAGCCTTCAGACTGAATGAATATAACCTGCCTGTGATACACACTCCCCTGCACATCTTTATATCATAACACTTATCACAGTGTGTGCTAATTTTCTGTTTAATCGTGTGGCTTCCCGTGTAAAATGTGAATCTTTTGAGAGCAGAAGTGAAGTCCCATTATACTTGAGTCTGTGGACTGAGTTTAGCAAATGATAGGCACGAAGTAAATATCTATAGAATGAGTGAATGAATGAACAAATAATATGACTCACTGTACAACAACAAAGGTGAGTAGATTATTGAGAAAGGAACAGAGTTTGTAATAGTGAAGTGTTAACATAATTTAGTCTGATTCAATATTAGGTTGGTAAGAAAGGTGGCAACAGTTTCCCATGGTACATTTGCCTTTGAAAATAGTGCATATTATATTTATGGTTGTAAATGCTTCCAGAAATCATCAAAAGGTTATTATAGAGACCCCTAATTCCGCTCCCCAACTACTTTTTAAGCATGTCCCACGCTGCTGCGGGCGTTTGACCCCTGGGAAGACTATCCTTCCCCCACTGCGCTCCACACCCACGCAGACAGGGAAGTGGCAGAACTCCACAGGAAGCCGCGGTGCAGGCTGAGGGGCTGAGCGGAGTAAAAACTGGAGCGGGGAATATTTTGAACTCTCCCGCCCGCTCCTCTGAGCCTGCCCAGAGTGGGGGAGGACCCCAGCTGAGGGGGCGCTTCCCGCTGCGCAGGAGTGCGGAAAGTGCCTGCTCACGGCGGGAGGCTCCCAAGACTAGGACCGGAAAAAAAAAAGGTTATTATATTGAATATTTCTAATAAATTTGAGTCTCCTCTTTCTTTTTCTTTTTTTTAAAGAAATACTATGTGCTTAAGGAGAAACTATACATTGGCTTTGTACCAAGTCCAGGTCTTAAGCTCTACTCGCCTCGGTTTCGTTATCTACAAAATAGGGGTAGTAATACTTTCCTCATTATGTAAGACAGTACTTCTGAAAGCTCTCAGTACAATGTCTGGCTTATAGTAAGAGCTTTATAAATGTTCATTAAATGAATGTCCTCCCTCGTTCTCTTTTGTCTTCATGCTCTTTTAAACCTCATTCTCTTTTCACTGAACTCATGATCTTTTGAGCAAAAATCTTGGGAGTAGGAAAAAGAGTAAGATATTATGGTGTCAAGTGAAAATTAAGCTTTTAAATACCATGTCTTATGACCACATTACTAAGACTAGGAGTAATGCCCATATCTATGGTGATACAGAATTGTTTTTTTTTTTTCACCTCAACCTCCAAAGAGTGTGGAATTCGTATTATTTTCCTCTCTTAGAATGTGTTTTCCTTTAAGAATGGAATTTGGGCCTTGATACTAGCTATCTTAGTTCAATACTCTCATTGTCCTTAATTTAGTCTTTTGCTTCTTCATGGTCCAAATTGCCCTTCATGCAAAGATGAGCTTTGTAATACACACTTGGGGTAATGTGTAAATGCTTTCACTGGCTCAGCTGCCTTCCCCACCCAGCAAGCCTGGGTCACCTTCACAATATCAAGATTAGGTGTACATGCACCATCATAAATAATTCCTTGTGCAGGGATAATGTAAATGGAATCTGTTGAAATATGACCTATTATATTTAAATTTATGTTTCGATTATCATTTTTATTATATGAAACAAGCTTGAGCTTTATAAAATCATTCAGAAAAGAGATCCGCATCACTGATAGTATGTGTCTCCACTTGGCATCTATGCCTAGCAAAGTGAGAGTCAAAGGAATCTTTCTAAGGATATCATTTTTTCCCCTCTGCTTTGAAAATCCAAATTGGATAACTTAACAAATAATTCCTTGAAACACCTCTAATGATGTTATATGAAAGTCCTAGACACAGCACTTCCTTCATCCTCACATTAGAAGCATCTTTATAAAATGCAAGTTGAATCATATATCTTCTCCTGCTTTATCTCTCAAAATGGCTCCCCATTTTCCACCCCATGTAACAAACAATCTCCTTAGTTTGGCAGATCCTTCAACATCTATACCTGATTTCTTCTTTTCGTTTTCCCACCTTATCTCTTAGATCTTAACCTCAAATTTTATTCAACAGCAATGCAGTTGTTTCTCTTCACATGCAATGGTGTTTCTTTCCTCTGTTCTTTTTCTGAAATTGTTCTTTCTCTGGGGGACAACACATCTCTTTTTTATCTAAAAGCATTCCTTTAACACCTACTTATTTGGGGCTCAATTAGTGCTGTCTGATAACTGGTTCCACTCTTCTTACTGAGCCCTTGGAAAACCATACTGCCCAGCTCTCTTGTAGTTGGTGGGGCTATGAGACTAGTTCTAGTCTGTGGACTAGGAGGAGAAATGACATTTGTCACATCCAGACTGAGTTAGGTAAAAGCCCCTGTACAACCTTGCAGCTCTTGTTGGTAGCCACATGAGTCACCCATGAGAGGCCAGTTGCTCTGACACCTAGCAGGATTTTACATGAGCAAGAAATAAACTTCATATGTTAGGACACTGAGATTTCGGGGTGTGTTTTCTTTAGCGTTAAGCTATTCTTTTCTGACAAATACAATGACCTTTGAAAGTCTTTGACCATCCATGAGGCTCAGTGTTTTTATTAATAGTTATAAAATGGGGATAATAATATGTCCTCATAGAATTGTTGTGAAGATAAAATAGATAATAGATAAGGAGAGTTGTAAAGTACTATCAAAGTGGAGATATTTCTTAAAGCTTTTACATTTCAGTGGGAGAAACAGTGTTTAGCCAGTGTGATTATCTTAAATAGACTCCTATATTTCCCTGTTGATGTAAGAGCTCCTATTAGATAAGGACCTGCTGTGTATCAGAATCTTTACCTGCATTTTGCTATTTAAAGAATCTGAGGTTTAAAAGGGTACAGTAAGTTGTTAATGGTTACACAGTGATCAGCTCAGGTTACTAACTGGTCTGTTGGATGCAAATATGCATCCCTTGTTGAAGGTGGCCTACGATTTTAGTAGCTAAAAAATTAGAACCTTCTTTTTTTACTGAAGGCATCTATTCCTTTACATAATGTTTTAATTATTGCTATTGAAATGCTGGTTCACACTAAGGAGTACTGTAACTTCCCTCTACTTTTAATCCATGTTGGTGCATAGGGGAAGACTAAATGCCAAATAGTAAGAGATTGGAAACCTGATCTTTGAACTAGATGAGCACAGGCTCTATGGGCCTAGGGAAAAGGCTCCTGCAGATGAATTCACTGGTACTTGATTCATAGACCATCCCAATACATACATTTCAGAAATAATTAGTAATAACAAATCATCAGTAATTAATTAATGATGGTGGCTTAATATGAGAGAAGTCTGAATTAAGGAGAAACCTCCATTGTGGAGTGTTATGTAGGAAATTCAGTTTTGTACTGGAAAGGACACTGAACTTGGAGTTTGAAGATATTGTTTCACTTTCCAGTTCAGTCACATGACAGAGGCTGTGGAGGTGTCACTGCTACTTGTGTGACATTGAATAAGTCATTTATTTTATTCAAGTTTCTTTTTTTCCATTTATAAAATGGGGATAATTATCCATGGCCAAAGTTTCTTTAAGGATAAGATAAAATGAGATAATGGGAGGGAAAAGGGAAAGTGCTTTGGAATCTTCTACAAGTGTTGTTTTTGTTTTGTTTTTTAGAAAATCCAACTTATGGAGGAGAAAAAAAATATAGCAATATCCTCACTATATTTTTATAAATCATTCTCTAACACTATGACCTAGGATGAGATTGAATGCTCTGTGCCTACTTCCTCATCAGTAAAATCTGGGGAGAATAATAGAATTAGTCTTATTAATTTATTAAATTAATAAAGATTAAATGAGATAATTTGTGTAAGAATATTTAATATAGTGCCTAGCAATTGGCATTCATTGCAAATTAACTGTCATTATTAATAGTAGTGGTGGTATTAGTAGTAGTAATGTCTGCTGAGTGTCACCTTTGAGTCAGGCATATTGTTAGGACTAATTTTTTACTTTATTTCTCAGAGTTAGCCTATGAGGTGAGTATTAATAGTCTGATTTTATATTTGAAAAAGCAGAGGCTCAAATAGTTGGTTCAAGATCTCATAGATATTAATAATAAATATTTCAGCTAGCATTTGAACCTAGTTCTTCTACTAGATGAACCTACTTCATCTTGAAACTCAGACTCTTTCTATGATTCCAAGTTTCATCCTGTGTATTTTATGGATGGTTTCAATATAGAGCTTTTTATTTTCCTCAAGGCTGAAATACAGAACTACACCACCTGTTTAATCTTTTTCTTTACTCCTAGATACACTTCTCAAATATACTAGGCACTTTATTCAACAGTGTTTTGAGTACCTACTATGTGTATAGCACCATGCAAACCAAGAAGTTTTGCATTTCCCATATCTTATTTAATTTTCAAGATGATCTGTTTGGAGGGTAAATCTCACTCTTTATTTATAGCTGAGGATTATTAAGGGAGAGTCATCTGTTTATGGTTATGAGTCAATAGCAGGTTTGGGATTGGAATCCAAATCTTCTGACTTGATATTTTCTCCCCACTGCATTTCCTAATCTGCCATCAGCCAAAATGGCAGACTTGGACCCCATCCAAGGGGACTCAAGTTGTAATTATCTTATGGATAGGAGCTACAGGATGATGCAATGGGGAGAATGACCTAAGATACTTACCTTCTTAATTAGATTAAACATTCTTTCTAGATTCTTATTGTTACTGTTAACTCACAAAGCAAGCCTTACCTTCATTGACAATACACAATTAACCTTTTGCCCATCCCTGCGTAGAAGAAAGATGAATTGTCAGATTGGGATATAAGAATTCAGCACTAACAGTTTCTTTCTTAATACAGCAGCAGCAGCAGAAGCAATAATAACGACAGCAGTAGAAACAATAGCAGCAGCTAACGTTTAGTGTGTGCTTACTATATGCTAGAGAGTATTCTAGCATTTCATATGTATTAGTGAATTTAATTCTCCCCACAACTGTATGATAAATACTATTGTTACCCCTATTTCATAGATGAGGAAACTAAGGGACAGAAAAATTAGGTAACTTGCTCCAAGGCCATATAGCTAATAAGTGGCTGAACTAGGATTCAAATCAAGATAGTGTAGCTACACATTCTAAGTTTTTAAACATTATTCTTTACTGTATTTTCTTAGGTAATAGAATCTTAATCCATGTAATATTCCTGCTCAGAAACCTCAGTGGCTTCCGATTTCTTTTTAAATTCAACATGTAAACTTTTCACCTTGGCATTTAGAGGGCTCTCTGTTGTCAACACAGTCCTTATTTCTAGCTGCATTACAAAGAATGGTCTTTGAAGTAGCAGATACATGTTTTTATAACCCATATCTGTCATTAAATAGCTGTGCAAACTTTTGACAAGATAATTTATCTTTTTAAGTATCTAAAAACTGAGGAGAATAAAACTTGCCTCAATAGGTACATAAAATAATGCATGTAAATGCCTAAAACAGGCCCTGACACACATGAAAAATGTTCAATGCCACTAATCATCAGGGAAATGTAAATTAATGCCACAATCAGATATCAACTTACCCCTGTTAGAATGGCTTTTATTAAAAAGTCCAAAAACAATAGATGCTGTCATGGATGCATAGAGAAAGGAATGCTTATATACACTGCTAGGACTGCAAATTAGTACTACCTTTATAGAAAAAAAAACACTATGGAGATTCCAGCAAAGAACTAAAAGTAGACCTACCATTTTCTACAGTAATCCCACTACTGGGTATATACCCAAAGGATAAAAGTCATTTTATCAAAAAGATACCTGCACTCAAATGTATATTGCAGCACAATTCATGATTGCAAAGATGTAGAATCAATCCAAGTGCTCATCAATTCATAAATGGATTAACAAAATGCGGTATATGTATATCATGGAGTATTACTCAGCAATAAAAAAGGATGAATTAATGCTTTTTATAGCAATTTGGATAGAACTGGAGACCATTATTCTAAGGGAAATATCTCAAGAATGGAAAAACAAATACCACATGTATGCTCCAATAAATTGGAACTAGCCAATGGACACACTTGTGTGAAGAAAGAAGTAAAAGTCATCAGAAATCAAGCACGAGGAAGGGGGAGGAAGCCAGGGACAAAAACCTACCTGACGGGTACCATGAACACTCTTCGGGTAATGTGTACACTTATAGTTCTGACTCAAGCATTACAACAGCTATCCATGTAACAAACATTTGTGCCCCGTTAATATTTTGATTGATAAATAGTACGTTAGTAAAAAATAAATAAAGGAGTTATCCTCAAGCTAAACTTAATCTGCCCCACACTTTCCTACCTCCTTGACTTTGTGCATGTTTATTCTTCACCTTGAATGCTTCTCCTTATATCTCTGGCTGTCAAATCCAACTCATCCTTCAGCTCTCTTTCAAGGGCAGCCTCTCCAGGAAGCCTTCTTTGATCATCCCTCCTTCCTCTATCTCATCCTGAAGTGTGTTCTCCTCCCATTTGAATACTAACACAGTTTGGTGTACCATGCTTAAGGTATGGTATATGTATGTTCTTTGGCCTTATGTTTGGGGTGTTTGGGCATCTTAGCAGAAGCATTGAGTTTGGACACATGGTAACTTCTGTGTGAAGTAATCACATCATCAGAAGCTTGAGATTGCCTGTGACTAGTACCATGATCCCCAGACCAAGGAGAAAGGAAGGAAACTATTTATATGCCATGCCTGTTACTTCTTATACCTCATTTCTTTTAATATTCACAACAATCATATGAGGTAGTCATTATTATTCTCATATTAAAAATGAAGATAATTAGGTTTAAGAGAATAAGTGATTTGCCTAAGGTTACATAGAAGAATGCAGGGATTTGAACCCATATCTATCTAACTTTCTGCTTCATTGATGTGAACACTGTTTACTAAGGAAAAGAGATACCATATGATCCACTAGCTGTGGTGGATTTATTGAAAGTGAAAGCCCATAATATGTTATCTGGCTAACCTCTTCAGTTTACAGATGAGGAAATTCAGACACAGGACAAACAAGACACATGCTCAAAGTAACTGAGCTAATAAGCCAAATGAGGTCAAGGGTCCAAGCCAGGTCTAAACATAGCTATTTTCTAAGAGACCTAGATGCCTCTCTCATTGTGGGCCAATAAAATATGTTTATCTTCTGAACTTCTCTTCTGGCCCTCCACCTGGGCCCTCATTCTATCACTTTCACAATCAGAGCCTCTTATTTTAGTTAATGAGACAGCACTATTAATTTTTCTACTATGGGTCACATTAAAGGTCAAAGACACTGGGCCCAAGCTATGTATAATTTCTAGTTGCAAATACTGGAACAGAAGTACATCTAGTTATCTTTCTGAAATTATGTAATAGTAATGTTGTCACATTTCATCATCTGTAACTTTTCACTTTTCAAAAAACATCCTTTCATAATTTGTATAGCTTTGAAGAAGAGATTGGAGATTATATTAGCTGACCTCTAAGGTATCTCTTAATTACGAGGTTCTGATTCTGTAATTCTGATGCTCACAACTTAATTTTACATTTTATCAAGTGTTCAATAGTTATTTATTAAACTATTATTTATTAAATTTTTAATTGTTTAAACTTGGATTAATGTTTATACTAGACTATATATGCCATGAGTATGGAGGCTATGTTGGTTTTTGATTGCCATTTTATTCCCAGCACATGTACATAATAGGTAGTCAGAATATATTTGTTGATTGAATGATCAACTATGTGAGGTTAAAAAGGCTGCTATCATCTCCATTTGATAGATTACTAAATCAAAGCCAAGAAGAAAAATGACTTCCTTTAAGAGCAATTGTTATTTAGTGGCAGAGCCATTCTGAAATTTATATCTCCTGGCTTTGAGTTGTTGACATGAACTAATAAAGTAATAAAATTCTGAATCCTTGTAGTATATCTCATGTCTATTCTTAAAGTCATTATTAGTTATAAGGATTAAATCCTTAAATCTATATCTAATAATGAAAGACTGCTTTTAAGAAATAAACATTTATTTATTTATTTTTCTTTTCTACTATTTATTATGGAAGTATGGCCTTTTCTGGAGTAGATTCATTTCCATGGTATTTGAGTAAGACCTGTCTATCATATTAAAATAAAATATTTAATGGCCAAGAACTTAAATACATCTATCAATGTTTTCCTCCCAGAAGTGCCTGAGTTCTCAGTTGAACTTCTTCCAGCTTCTAACTCTAGGTTTAGAGAAAATATTCTTTGAGTCTTGGTGACTGGGGCAGAAATAATTGAAAATGCTTTAGCTTCATCAACTCACCAGAGTAAAAAAAAAGATTGAAAATACTAAGTGTTAATAAAGCTTCAGAACAATAGAACTATCTTACACTCTGTAAGTGTAAATTGGTAGATAGTGTAAACTATCTTACACTCTGTAAGTGTAAATTGGTAGATTGATTTTCTTTTATTATCTCTTGTGACTCTGCTCATGAGATTGACTAGGTTCAGCTGGGAACTTCTTTGGGTCCCAATTGGGCTCTTTCATGTGGCTGTGTGAAGATCTCAGACATAGCCAGGTCTGGAATATCCAATGTGGTTTATCTATAGTTGGTCCTGGCTAATGGCTGAGAAATAGCTTCAGCTGGGATGCTGGTATGGCTGAAGTTCTTTCTCTCTCCCTCTTGTCTTAGGGTCTCTCCCTCTTAGTGTCACTTGTCCATGTGATCTTTCCATCAGAGTGTAGCTGGACTTTTTACAGGGTGGCTTAGAGCACCCAAGGTTGCAGAATGGAAGCTACCAGACCTTAAGACTCAGGTCTAGAGCTGACAGAGAACCACTTTTGCTGCATTCTGTTAATTAAAAGTCCATTATAGAGCCAGTCTAGATTGAAGGAAAGAGGACTACACGAGAGTATGAATATGGGGATGTGTGGTTCATTGGGAGCTATCAATGAAATAGACTAGAGGTTAGCAAACTATGGGTCCCAGGTCAAATCCAGCCTGTTTTGTATAGCCTGTGAGTAAAAATACTTTTTATAACTGGACTTTGCAATCAATTTGCTGATAGACAACCCTGATTTTGAACCCTAGTTAGTGAAATATCATCCTCCACCCAATTCTATTCATTTTATTACTATACTTGTATTACAGAAACCAAAACTCAATTTGATATTATTATATTTTACATTTTGCCAATAAAAACTGTGTTTTTTTCTTTTTACGTAACTAACTATATAATATCCTTTATTTTGCCTTCTGATCAGAAAGCCTAAAATATTTGCTACCTGGTTCTTTACAGGAAAAGTTTGCCAACCCCTTTAGTAGATATTACACATATACTGATTCATTCTTTCCTTATCATATCCCTGACTGAGATACATTATGATAATTTTAAATGTTTATGTAACCTAAACATTTACCCCCATAATATGCTGAAATAAAAAAATTTAAAAATTTAAAATTTGTAAAAAAAAAAAAAGAACAAAAGATCTACCAAAAAAACTAGACAACAATGAACAAAATGGCAGTAGTAAGTTGTTACGTATCTATAATTACCTTGAATGTGAATGGATTAAATTCTTCAATTAAAAGATATAAAGTAGAGGAATGGATAAAGAAAAAAAACAAAGACCCAACTATATACCATCTAAAAGAGATTCATTTCATGTTAACGACACACGTAGTCTGAAAGTGAAGGGATGAATAAAGATATTCCATGCAAATGGAGACCCAAAGAGAGCAGGGGTAGCTATACTTTTATCAGATAAAATAAGTTTAAGTTAAATAAAAACTATAAAAGAGACACGTCATTATATAATGGTAAAGGAGTAAATTCTTCAAGGGAATGTAACAATTGTAAATATATATACACCCTAACATTGGAGCACCTAAATATATAAAGAAAAAAAATACATATATAGTGCTTACATATTAAGATATATTATGTCTAGGTCAGTTTTTATAAAGCATTTTCCTTCAATTACTCTGGAACATGTTATTTTTTAATTTCTTAATTTTTTTCTTTATACATAATATTTTGCATTTTTTGGTTATATGTGATACACGTTTACATGCATAGAATGTGTGACGATCAAGTCAGAATATTTGAGTGACTATCACTTTGAGTATTTATCATTTCTATGTGCTGGGAACAATTCAAGTCCTCTCTTCTGGCTACTTTGAAATATATGATATATTGTTAACTATAGTCACTCTATTGTCAAACAATAGAACTTATACCATTCATCTTGCTGTATGTTTGGACCAGTTAAACTCACTTTCTTCAGCGCCCCCAACCAACCCACCCTTCCCAGCCTCTAGTGTCTATCATTCTATTCTATTTATGAGATCAATTTTTTAGCTTACATATATGAGTGAGAACATAAAAAATTTGTCTTTCTGTGCCTGGCTTATTTTACTTTTACATAATGACCTCCAGTTCCATCCATGTTTCTGCAAATGGTAGGATTTATTCTTTTATATAGCTGAATAGTATTCCATTATGTATATATAGCCCATTTTCTTTACCCATTCATCTATTGATAGCCGCTTAGTTTGATTCTATATATTGGCTATTATGAATAGTGCTGCAATAAACATGGGAGTGCAGATATCTTTTTGATATGCTGAATTCTCTTCTTCTAGATACATACCCAGCAGTGGGAGTGGGATTGCTGGATTGAATGGTAGTTCCATTTTTAGTGTTTTTTTTTTTTTTTGACAAATCTCTATATTGTTTTCCTTAGGTGTTGTACTAATTTACATTCCCACCAACAGTGTATTAGAATTCCTTTTCCTGCACATCCTACCCAGCATCTGTTACTTTTGTCTTTTTAATAATAGCCATTTAAACTTCGGTAGAGATGACATCTCATTGTGGTTTTGATTTGCATTTCTCTGATGATTAGTGATGTTGCACATTTTTCATATACCTGGTGGCCATTTGTACATCTTCTTTTGAGAATTGTCTATTAATTTCTTTGCCCACTATTTAAAGGGGTTATTTGGTTTTTTAAATTGTTGAGGCCTTTGAGTTTCTGACTCAAAAGTCTTTGATATTCAGACTTGGAAGTATGAGGGGGGTGGGCGATGATAAATTACTTAATGGGTACAATGTATGTCATTTGGGTGATGGATACCCTAAAAGCCTTATCTTGATCAGTATGCAATCTATGCATGTAACAAAATTACACATGTACCACATAAATTTGTACAAATAAAAAAATAAGAATTTGTATTCTTCAACTGTTGAGTAAAATGTTTTGTAAATTTCTGTGAGGTCCATATGATCTAAAGTCCAATTTATATCTGATGTTTCTTTGTTGATTTGCTGTCTAGATGATCTAATGCCAAGAGTGGGATGTTGAAGTCCCCCACTATTACTGTATTAGAATCTCTCTCCTCAGATCTAGTAACATTTGCTTTATGAATCTGAGTTCTCCAATGTTGAGTGTGTATATATTTATAGACAAATGGGATTACATCAAAATAAAAAGCTTCTGTACTGCAAAGAAAACAACCAATAGAGTGAAGAAAGCCTATGGAATGGGAGAAAATATTTGCAAACGATACATTTGATAAGAGGTTAATATCCAAAATACTTACGGAATTCAAACAATTCAATAGCAACAACAAAAAATCCAAATAAAAAAATGAGCAAAGGACCTGAATAGAAAATTCTCAAAAGAAGACATACAAATGGCCAACAGCTATATAAGAAAAAATGCTCAACATGAGTAAACATCAGAGACATGCAAATTAAAGCCACTATGAAATATCATGTCACACCTGTTACAACAGCTTTTATCAGAAAGACAAAAGATAACAAGTTTTGATGAAGTTTTGGAGAAAAGGGAGCCCTTGCACAATGTTGGTGAGAATGTAAATTAGCATGGCCATCATTGAAAACAGTATGAAGGTTTCTCAAAAAATGAAAAATAGGCCAACTGTATTATCCACCAGTGTTATTTCTGGGTATATATACAAAGGAAACAAAATCAATATGTCAAGGAGATATCTATACTCCCACATTCTTTGTGGCATTTTTCCCAGTTGCCAAGATATAGAATTAACCTAAGCGTCCATCAGAGGATGCATGAATAAAGAAAATGTGGTATATATACCAATGTAATACTATTCACCCTTACAAAAAAGAAAATCCAGTTATTTGCAACAGCATGGATAAATCTGGAGGAGATTATGTAAAGTGAAATAATCCAGGCACAGAAAGACAAATAACACATGATCTTAACTTACATGTGGAGTCCAAGTAAGTTGAAGTCATAGAAATAACAAGTCAGAATAGTGGGGTTGAGTTGGGGGGTGGTGGGGTAGATACTGGTCAAAAAATACAAAATTTCGGTTAGTGAGGAGGAATAAATTCAAGTGATCTATTGTACAACATGGTGACTATAGTTAATAACAATGTATTATATTCATGAAAATTACTAAGAGAGTAGATTTTAAGTGTTCTCACCACAAAAAATAAATATATGAGGTTGTGCATGTTAATTAGCTTTCTTTAGCCATTCCACGAGGTATACATATTTCAAAACATCATGTTGTACATGATAAATATATACAATATTTTTGACAATTAAAAATAAATAATTAATTTTTTAAAAAGACCCAATATCAAATGGTTTCCAAGTAGCAGAGCTGAGAATCTCTTAGGATTGACTTTGGTTTGATGTGTATGCTTTAATTTTGCACTCCTATGCTACCTTCTTCTTGATGCAGAACATCTTCTCAAAGATCTTGTTGATCTTCTTAAGGGATCTCAGTGGAACAGACCTTTCAATTTTCTAAGTGTTGGCCTTGCAGCAATCTTTGTTCTGTGTACAAGCGTCTGTGGGAGGCCCAGGCCCTGTTTTATCCAATGCTAGTTCTTCCCTCTAGTGAAATACAGTGTCTTGTTCTCTCTTTATATGCTCATATCCTATAATATAGACCATTTTATAGAAGTAAAATTGAGGCTAGAGAGTATTAATGGTTTCCCAAGGTCTCATGGATTTTCTTATGGGAAAGTGTAGGAAAAGCGTTCTTATCAGATTTTCCTCTGATTCCTTGTGGGCATTCCCACATATTCCCCAAAGTGTGACCATTTTTGATCCTTAATTTCTTTATTCATAAAGTAGGACTAATAATCCCTGCCCTGTTTTTTTGGTATCATTTTCAAGATCAAAGGAAAATGTTTCTGTGAAAAGCATTTTAAAACCATTAAACCCTCTATCCATTGTATATTATTGTCATGACTTTTACTATGGTTATAATAACTGTTATTTCTGGAAAATCTTTATACATTATAGCTAATCAAAATAATGGCATCAGGATCTCCAATCCTGTTTTTTCCTTCCAAAATGAAAGATCTCATACATGGGGCAGAGACAACCATCGTCTATTCTGACATTCATGCTTTAAGGTCTTCAGTGTTGAAAAATCAGCACAGAATTTCTTGTTGCTAGATAAAATTTTATGTGATTACAGGTACTGTGTGCACTAATGCAATCCTGTAATTAGACATTATTATGCTAAGGGGTATATTCTCTCCACCCCCACACCACCCATTTGCAGATGTGAGTTGACTTCAAAGAATGTGCATATTGAGGAGAAAATAGGCCTCTAATTAAGTAAATAAATTTAACTCCTTGAAAATTATATTTTAATAAGACAATTCATACCACAAAAATGACAATTAAAGTATATTAAGGTTGTACTAAGAATCTCAAAGCAAAGATATTCACTGTGTTAATGATGAAGCCAAGAATAGACCTACAGAGTCAAAAACCGTAGCTCATATACCCTGTTGTGTCTCTTACCACTGGGAATTTAATATGGGCTTCTGTGGATTCTATTCTTAAGATTTGGATAAGGGTTATGAGAAAATGAACTCTCTTAATTAAAATATACCCTAAAATGTTCTATAAGAACAAAGGTTAGAACACAGTAAGCTCTAGAAGGAAGGGAGCTGGGCTAGACTGGTGACCTTGTTTTCCAGAGTCTTATCTTTATCTTCCTCGTCCCTTCCTCTGATCCTTGCTGCCATCAGAGGGTGTTGTTACCTTCCCCTTTTAAAATCCTGAGGGCAGCATGTATACAAACCCCTTTCCTTAGGTTTTTAAAAAAGAGCTGTGGCAGCCTAGCATTTTGTAAGTAAACTTTATTGATTTACTAAAGAAAAATGAAATTGGGTTTTTAAGGTATTTGTTCAAATGGCACACAGATATCTCCAAAGTCATGAAGCTAGAGCCCAGTGACTAAGATTTAGGAAGATCTTGCAAGAGGGAGCCCCTGCCCATGTTTCAGTTTCCTCTCATACCATTCTTTCCCTTCTTTTGTGCTATACTTATCCTGGCCTTCTTACTTCCTGGAATGCCCCCTCCTGCCTCCTGCCTCAGGGATTTTGTGCATGCTGTTTCTTTTATCTGAAAAGCTTTCTCACTCCCCCTTATAACTTTTGTCTGTTGTTCTCATTCATTTTTCAGGTATGAGTGAAATGGCACTTTCTGAGAAAATCCTGGCTCCACATTCTAAATTATACACACACACATAATAATATTTCAGAAAATTGTGGTGAGCATTGACTGTATAAAGTGCTTAGTATAAAGCCTGGTACATACTAAGTGCTCAAAAACATTACCTACTCTTCTAATCCTCCATGGCACTAGGGCTCTGCTCTTTATTTCCGCAGTTCATTTATAGCTAATTGTCAGGGAAATAGAGATGGATAGCTACCGAATCCCTTGAGGCATGTTGGCCCAACTTAACAGCTCTATCTACCTCGGCAATCTTCTATAATATACCCACTTAGGGTCACTCATACAGATAAGGTCTTGGAGTCCTATCAGTACAGTGAATAAACCTGCATGTGGTAAAAATGAGCATAGATGCAATCACAATAAAGTCCTTTAATGAATTTCAGAGTGGTTTTGATTAGAAAGTAACACAGTGGTCCCCTCCTTATCCTCAGTTTTGCTTTTCACAGTTTCAGTTATCCATGGTCAGTTGTGGTTCAGATATATTAAGTGGAAAATCCAAAATAAACAATTCATAAGTTTTAAATTGGGTACCATTCTGACTAGTGTGGTGAAATGTCATGCTATCTTGCTCTGTCCTGCCTGGGGCATGAATTGACCCAATTGTCCAGTGTATCCAGGCTGTATATGCTACCTGCCTGTAAGTCAACAACATTGTCTTCTCTAGACATCCAACCATCAACATTGCCATGGCTGTATGATCCAGGATCACCTGAAGCAGATGATTCTCCTTCTGACATATTGTCAAAAGGTCAATTATAGCCTATTGCTGTGTCATAATGCCTACATCATTCACTTCACTTGATCTTATCACATAGGCATTATATCATCTTACATCATCACAAGAAGAAGGGTGAGAAAAATACAATAAGATATTTTGAGAGAGAGAAAGGGGCCACATTCACATCACTTTTATTATAGTATATTGTTATAAATGTTCTATTTTATTGTTAGTTTTTGTTTATATCTTGCTGTGCCTAATTTATATGTTAAACATTATCATAAGTATATATGTATAAGAAAAAACATAATGTGCATAGGGTTGGTACTATCTGCTGTTTCAGGCATCCACTGGGGATGTTGGAACATATCCCCCAAGGATAAGGGGGGACTACTGTGTTGCATATTGAAGAATGCGTGAGCTTTGGCATTAGACAGATCTGGATTGTAATTCTGAGTCTGGATTGTAATCCTGACTCTGCCACCTATAAGGTGCTCAATAAATAGCAACTGCTTTGGAGAAAATTTGCTTTCACAAGAGATTCCATTAACTTGCCTAAGCCAGCTCTTTCTGGAAAGGTTTCACTAGTATTTTATTAAACGTTGCCTTCCATCTAGTTCTTTGCATATACTCACAGTCTCCTGAGTGATTTTTTTAATCATGATAATTCCTTCTGAAAAAGATAAATGAAACTTGATATATGTCCCGGACTAAGGTCAAATATGGCATTTGAAAGCCAATGCTGCTTTTCTAGTCGCTTACAGTTTTTATGCCATTTTTTTGAGGAGGGGGAAGATGGATGTTTTAAAACTAACTCCCTTTTCCTGCACTCTCCCTTTACACCATTTGGTAATTTATTATGGGTGGGCTAGAAAGGAGAGCTATTCATTTTGATTAAAACTAGTATGGATTTACCTTTGGGAAAGGCCTAAAAAGTATCTGATGTGGGAAGCATTTTTAAAGCAGTTGAAACTAATGTTACTGTGTTCCTCTTTAAGACTATGAAACAGAATAAGTATTAACCTTCAATTGTGTACTAGGACTGTATTAGGCACAGAGTTGGATACCTTAAATGAGGTGTACATTCTGGCAGTCATTCATTCAATTATCACTGAGCTTCTACGTTGTGTGGAGTAATGAGGAATACAGATACGATATCTCCACTTAAGAAACTTATAAGCAAGTTCATTCAACTCTACCTGCCTCTGAGGTATATATTATTTTCTCTTCCTTTCTTCTAGCTGAGGAAAGGGGGCTCAAAGAGGTGAAATAATTGGTCCAAAATTACACAGGTAGTGTAAGTTAAGTTAAACTTATTTCGGATCCCTTCATCTTTCCTTTAATTGGATATTTATGCTTATTATTTTCCTTTCAGTTATGATATATTAGAATAAACTTGAAAGATATATGTAATGTACATCTATATAGTGCTATCGTCCTAGAATTCCTCCTTTCTTCTTAGAAATGCTCTTTTCCCCAGTGCAACCATGTGGTTTGCACAGTTGTGTTGATTCCAGCAAAGCAAATCAGAGTTATTCCTCAGAATTTTTCAGACAGAAACTAAGAAAAATAGGTTAAAAACTCCAAGATATAAAATTTTTGGCCATGATGTTCTATGACGTGAAAAAAGTCTGTGTAAGTTAAAACAGAAACAATCTGAACCGATTTAAAGAGGCTAGTGAAACTTTCATAATAAAAGCAGAAAAAGATAATACTAGAAAGAATATTTATCACAACTTTATAAATATTGATGTATAACTCTAAATTAAGTATTTATAATCCAAATCCAGCAATGTACAGAAAAAATACAGAAGAAATAATTACTAAGAGGTAGGATTTATCAAAAAATATTCAAGGATATTTTAATTACTGTTAGTTTAATTTACCACATTAACAGATTAAAGTAGCAAAATCCCTATGATTATCTCAGTAGATGAAGGAAAAAACATGATAGAATTAATTAACTATAATTAAATCTTCAAGAAAAGATGAATTGAATGGAATTTCTTTAAATTAGATACAGATTACTTATCAAAACCCCAAATTGTTGTTAAAACCTTAGAAACATTTCTGTTAAAAGATAAAGAACAAGAAAAGATGCCTGCTGTCACTATGTCTATGTAACATTATACCTGAGATTTTATATAGGATATATAATACAAGAAATAGTAGTAAGAAATATGAGTACTTTAAAAATAGAATTAAAACTATTTGTTATTTCCAGATGATATTATTTTTTACATAGAAAATGCAAGAGAAATCTACAAATTGACTGTTAGAACTAATTACAAAAGGCTGCTAAATACTGGTTTAATATACAAAAGTCATATGTGATAAAAGTACAAAAATATGTAGACAAGAAATATGTAACAAATGCAGGGTAGTAGTTATCATGAGGATAGAAAGGAAGATAGTGGTTTTCTAGGGAGAGATGATTCTAAGATAAACTTTAATATTTATATTTATTTTTAAAGATCTGAAGCTGGCAAAATATTAACCTGAGTTAAATATGGATTTTCAGTATGCTTAAATATTCATAGCAAAAATTTTAAAATTCAAACAAATTGTAAGTTAGCATTGCAGATCCTTGAAAATAATACAATTCCTAATATGGAAGCTTAGAGACATTTAGTTTAGATTTAGATTTCTTCAGTCATACAAAAAAACAAAGAATCTAATTTTTGTAGTTTTAGACACATTGGTTGAAATTATTCCTGATGTCTTTACCTTCTTTTAATTGTTTAAATATGTCCTTTGACTATATATTTTGGGAAATCAGCTCACCACAAATTGTGACTGTAAACATTGTACTGTAAATGCTTTGTAGTTTTCCCCCAATAAAAAAAAAAAAAAAAAAGAGTATCGGCATTCAAACCCTAGCTGTACCAATTACTAGCTGCCTGACCCCACTGGGAAAAGTTTTCCAGACCGTAGGTTTTCCATTTGTAAAACTAAGATGTTAATCACACCTACCTTATATATTAATAGTTGTCATGAGAATAAAATAATGCCTGTAAAACATTTAGCACAGTATCAAGTACATTGTAAGTACACTGTAAATGTTAACTGTTGCATATTAATTAAACTTTTTTAACTTCTCAGGATTGTTATAAGAATTGAATGAAATCATCTGAGTAAAACTCTTAGCATAATGCTTGGAACTTACTAGCATTTTCATAAATTTTAATTTCACCTTACCCTCTCCACCCCACCCCAGTTTTCTCTTGAATATCTAATTAATTTTCTGATTTGCCAGGTATAGTACTGAGTTGAGCATCTTTAATCACATTTGACTAATGCATTTTCTAACATTTATAGGTAAAGAATGTGTTTCTTTATTGTTATGTATTAGCTTTAATTATAGCAGCCATTGCTCACAATGGAGAGAAAAGTATTCATACTTACTTTTTTATTTATTTCTTAACTTTGGACACATACATAGGGATGACTGTTTTGTGGTTTAGGGTACCTGTTCCACTTCTGGTTACGTATCAGAGAAATGTACTTTTTCCCCTCAGATTTTTGGAACATTTCCAGCATGTGAATAGATGATTATTTATTCAGGCATTTTTCTAAGGATGGGGCAGTGAGATTTCACTTCATCTTAAAGTGAAGGTGATGCTGAAGTCATAGGAGAATGCATAACCAAGAGTGAGTAGTTAACTGGGGGCGATGGGCCAGAGGGAGAGGCCTGAATAGGTTACCAGTTTGAGGAGGGTGGACAGGAAACATTGAAAACTGAGGAGAGCCGAGAACCAGAGGGACTTACAAGGAGATGGAGTGGCCGGTGAAGGGATTTTGTTGGGTTGGGGTTCATAAACTGGATTGGGCTTTCCTGTGGCTGGCTTTTCCAGGTTCTCTGTGGCATGATGTCAGAGGATTGGGTATGTTTAAACCAGTTAAATGGTAGCTACTGTTTCTAATGAGAAGTGAACTCATTAAGCTGTTGAGTATTATTATTTTTAAAGAGTAAGGCATATGATGACATCTTAGATTACTTCTGGAAAATAGATGAAGATTCTCTATATTTCTGTAAAGGTAGTTGAGAATGAATTGGGCACACATTTGAGAAAGGGCATTTGAACACTCTCATTTGTTATCTTATTTCTGGGTAAATAATCAGGACTCTGGATTTTGACTAATTGGAGTAGTATAAGAAAAGGCAGGACTCATTCTACACACTCCCTTCAAAGCAATCACCAGACTAGAGCAGCTCTAATAACAGGGCCTTTGATTGCTAATCAAATGAAAGGAATGTTTTCACAAAATCCTTCTCTCAGACTTGAATAAAGGCAATGTATTTTGAAAATAGAGCCAAGAGTGGTGTGTTCTGATTTTATAACAGGCATAATTGACAAACCCTTTGAGAAAATTGACAAGCTAATGTTATGCAATCTTTATTAACTTATAAGAGGTATCATATATAGTCACTAATTTATTTTTAAATGAGTACAAATACATTTTCCTAGGAAGGGAGCAAGGAGCTTCTGACAATCACAGAGTTCCCACGAAGAGATGGAATAATTTGAAAGAGAAGGGAGTAAGCTAAAAATTTTCTAGTATTTAAAAATAAAACAAATCTTCCTTATCCTACCATAGTTAATATAGTGTTAATGAATCATTACTAAAATGTATGGATAACTTCAATTTTGTCCCTGAGATCCCATTTTGTTATTATTCTTTCTTTACAAACAAAAGTGGGAGACAATATGTTAAAATATAAAAAGCAAAGGGCTGTAGTTCAAATCTTCTATCTATCACTTCCTAGTTAGTTGACATTTAACAATTTTAAGTTAAACTCACTGAATCTCAGTTTCCTCATCTCTTTGATTGGAATTTAAAAAAAGATCCTACTTTGTCAAAGCTGTACCCTCTTAAGTTTTGCAACCTAGGCATCTCACTCTTAAGGAACACTTATTCTCAAGGTTGAGCATTGCATGATCAGCACCTTTCTCTGTGGGACCCTTATCTATAGGAAGGTCAAGTTCCAAAGAAAGGTGAAAAGGATGTTAGGTGAAGAAGCCACTGATTTAAGCAGTAGCCAAGTCTGTCTGCTACATGTGGTTGATTCTTTTTGGAGAGGTGCAACTCAGTATAGTACACTAACCTGAGCATCAGGACAACTTAATTCTCATTATTGTTTTGACTGTAACTCACTCTTTGAACTTAGTACATTTGGTTCTTCTTTGAGGGCCTTGGTTTCTCTCTTTATCAAATGAAGATATTGAAAGATTGCACTAAATTATTCTAAAATCCTTTCTGAGAGTTAACCATCCTTGGTTATATCTGCCTTGTAGATCTTGATCATAAAAAGATAATTGAGTTTTGAGAAAGCCAAAATGTCTTCTGAACAGGTTTTTCTGTCATATGAGTATTGATACAGAATCTCAGAGCTGAAAGAGAATTTACAGAATAGGTATTTCCTATAAAAGGACCTGGCCCAGTGGCTGTTTGGCTACTTTTGAGATACTTCTAGTAATGGGAAACTCATTCTTTGTAGAGTCAGCTGACTCCATTGTTGGACAGATCAGATGACTAGCAAGTTCTTCCTTATTTTGAATGAAAATCTATCTCTTTGTAGCTTATGACTATTACTTCTGACTTCTGTCAGATGTGCATACCTGATTCAAATTCCATTTCACTACTCACTAGTTTTGTGAGAGTAGGAATATTACTTAACCTCTTTGAACTTCTATCTCCTCATCTGATAATGGATATTTTAATTCCTAACTCACATGGTGCTATGATTAAAATGAGAAAATACATAGAGGTTGTCTGTGATAGGCCCTAGGTAGAAAAGACTTCATAGAAGACCTGGTATTTGACAAGGATTAGGAAGAATGGATTGGACTTTGCAATAGAGAAGTGTGGGATAGGGAGGAGACATGTAGTTGGGTTGGCCCTTAGGTGTAGAGAGAAGAGCATAAGCTTGGACTATGGGACAAACAAGATTTGTGTTTAAATCCTACCTCTGTCATTTACTAGCTATGTGTGGAAAACATTTCTCACTTTCCGTCTGAGCCTCATTTGCTAATCAATAACATGGGAATCATGGTTCTTGCCTTGCCTATTCATTAAAATCATTGTAAGAAAAATAATGACTGCCAAAGTCTTTGAAAATCATAAAATTATATTTTATTACTACTACTATCAGGATATCACTAATGTGAGAGGAAACTAGTATAGATAAAGATTGCTCAACAATATACTGTCTGAACTCAGGGTAAAATGAGTAAGATCAGTAGTTTGCCTTCAGTGGCTCTGACCTTTCTTCTTACTCACTCTTTTTGGCATTAGAAGACTGGTGTCCTGTTGCTTTCTCTTCTCTTCCTTTTTCTTCCCAAATGTTTCCAGGATAAGCTCTATGGGTATGTCACTGAGGCCAAGGTTTTAAGATCAATATGGGTCCTTTTTTCTTTCATAAGATTCCTTTTGAAATCTCATCTTTCATTATAAAAGGAAAAGACATTGTTTATTCATTAAAAATTACTTTTTCAGCACATAACCTGTGCTTCATACAAGGTGAAATAGTTTTAGAAATTAGGCAATCAGGAACAAGATTAATTGGGGAAAATTAAGAGACTTCTAATTCATTTATTGATTTGTTTGTCATTTATTCACTCTTTCATTCATTTAAAAAGGCACCTACTCGGTACCAGACACTGTATTAGGCCACATGTGAGACACCAAGGACACAGTGGTACTTCTTAGATCATCACATATCAGGCCCACACTAATTTTAAATTGTTTTAGTTTATTCTTAGGTATATCTACTGGAAATAAAACAACTTGATGTGGTAGCAAGAGCAAAATAATTGAAGTAAGACACAGTCTTAGATTTACATTCAGTTCTCCTTGAATTCCAGCTATATAAAGTTGGCAAGCTACTTAACTTCCCTCACTCTATGTCTATAGCTATAAAATGGGAGAGACATCATGACGTAACATATATTAAAGCATACTGCTCAATTTCTGGTGCATAGTAGATGCTTTACAAATGTTAGTTATGTGTCCTTTTTTCTTCTTTTCTCTCTTCCATTTTGTACATATATCTTCTGGTGCTGAAAACAAAATAAAAAATTGCTGACTAGTGAGATTAAAAGATGTCTGCCCAGAAAGCAGTCTTGCAAATGGTCTGAAACAGCATTCGCAAAAGAGTATTTGTTGCTCATCATAATTTCTCACACTGTTTCCACTTTACAAAACACATTTACAAACATCATCTCATTTAATCTTCACAACAGCCATGTGAGATGAGGTTTATTACCTCGTTCTAGATAAAGAAACTGAAACTTACAGGGAGTCAACTTCCAGGGACATATAGTCAGTCAGAAGTGGCTCTTGGTCTTCTAATATGCAATCCTTTATTTATCTTGCTATCTTACACTGAATCTTAAGTTTAAAATCTTCTAGCTTCCCATCCAACTTTCCCATTTTCCTGGCTATAGGCCTCCATATTTTTTGTCTTTCCTTCAATGTCCCTGAATCTTGTACAGCCTGAATGTGGATTCAGAAGCCTGGAGGTTACTGGCTATCTAAAGAACAAAACATGTAACTGACTCTATTGTCTTAATTCAGACCATCGTCATTTCTCACTTGGACTATTGCAATAGCACTCCTTCATCACCTGTACTCTTTTAATGTTCTTGCCTCAAGGCCATTCTTAGTCCTGCAAAACTCAAATCCTTCCTATACTTTAAACAAAACAATATCCAAAACAAAATAAAACAGCATTTCACTATCTCCGGCAGAACTGATGTCTGAGCAGCATAGGCTGCATCAAGGCTCCCCATCTTCCATCATATCCTGATAAGTATCCTACCTTTCAGTCATATTTGTCTTGCCTTGAGGAACATTGCAGATGTGGTCCCTTCCTTCTAGAAATTCCTCCCTCCTTTTCATTCCTCTTGGTGAATTCTTTTGGTTTTTTTTTTTTTTTTTTTTGGCCTTCAAAGCCTGGGTTGGATTAGATGACCTTCTACTAACTCTTCACAAGAATCCTCCCTATGTACTATCGTAGTTATTACTACATCATATAGTCATTGCCTCTTTTTATATCTATTAATATATGCCTTGAGTGCAGGGCCCTTTCCTTATTCTCTTTTCTATTCCTATTGCTACCTCTGGTCCCTGACAGTTTTTCATCATTAAGTGAAATGATACCCATAGATTTTTTTGTACATCTTTTTATCAAGTTGAGTTTTTTATCCTTTGTGCCTATTTTTCTGAGAGTTTTTGTTATGAATCGCTGTTGAATTTTGTCAAATAATTTCTTTGCATCAATAGACATGATGATGAGGGTCATATGTTTTTATTCTTTAGCCTGTTAAATATGATGGATTGCATTAATTGACTTTGAATATTGTAGCATACTTGGAATAAATTCCACTTGGTTATGGTGTATAATTCTTTTTACATATTGCTAATTGTCTTTGCTAATATTTTATGAAGTACTTTTGCATCTATATTTATGAGGAATATTAGTTTTCATTTTTGTATTGTCTTTTTTTAATTTTGATATCAGTTTGAAATAGTAGTTTCATAAAGAGAATTGTGAAGTGTTCTATTCTGTTTTCTGGAGGGATTGTGTAGAATTGCTGTTATTTTGTCTTTAAACATTTGATAGTGTTCTTGAATAATAAAATCATCTGGGCCTGGAGATTTTTTTAAAGGAGTTTTCAAATTACAGATTAAATTTCCTTAAGTTATAGGAATATAAAAATTATCTATTTCATATTATATAAGTGTGGTAGTTTGCATATTTAAGGAATTGTTCTATTTCATCTAAGTTTTCAAATTCAAGTTGTAGAGTTGTTCATAATGTTCTCTGACCCTTTTTATATCTGTGTGGTCTATAGTGATATTCCCCTATTTCACTCCTAAGATTGATAATTTGTGTTTTCTCTCTTTATTTCTTGTCAGTCTTGGGAGAGGTTTATCAATTTTTTGATGTTTTCAAAGAACCACCTCTTTATTTTATTGATTTTCTTTGTTATTTTTCTTTTTTAACATTATTGATATAATTAATTCCATACTTCTGCTTGTTCTGGCTTATTTTGCTTTTCTTTTTCAACTTTCATGAGGCTACAGCTTATATTATTGATTTGAGATTTTTCCACATTTCTAATATGCACTTAGTACTATAAATTTCCCTTTCAACATTTTTTAGCTGTGTCTCATAAATTTTGTTAAGGTCTATTTATTTTATTTTATTTTATTTATTTATTTTATTTTTTGGAGATAGGATCTTGCTCTGTTGCCTAGGCTAGAGGGCAGTGGTGTGATCATAGCTCACTGCAACCTTGACTCCTGGGCTCAAGTGATCCTCCACCTTACCTTCCTGAGTAGCTAGGACTACAGGTGCATCCACCAAGCCCAGCTCATTTTAAAATTTTTTGTAGAGATTGGGTCTTTCTATGTTGCTCAGGCTGATCTTGAACTCCTAGCTTCAATTGATCCTCCCTTCTCGGCCTCCCAAAGTGCTAGGATTGCTGGCATGAGCCACTGGGTCTGGCCTATTTTCATTTTCATTGAATTAAATGTATCTTTAAAAAATTCTCTTGATCCTTTCTCTTTGGCCCATAGATTATTTAGAGATGTGTTTTTTTACCTTAAAAGTGTTAAAAATTTTTTATTTTTTATTATCTTTCTATTAATGATTTCTACTTTAATTTCTTTGTTATTGAAAAACACATTCTTTATTATTTTAAATTTGATAATTTTATAGCCCAGTAGACATTCTATCTTCTTACATGTTTGTGGGCTTTTGAAATGAATGCTTTTTCTGTTATTGGGTGGAGTGTTCTATAAATGTCCATTAGATCTGTTGGTTGATGACACTGTTGAGTCCTTCTATATCTATGCTGAATTGTTGTATCAATTGATGAAATATCCAATAATAATTATGAATATGTTTATTTCTCATTTCGGTTCTAATATTTTTTGTTTTACTTATTTTTCAGCTTTGTTGTTTGGTACATGCCCATTTAAGATTGTTGTGCCTTCCTGCTGGACTGACTCTTTTTGCATATGGTAATCATAAATGTTCTTCTCTGTCTCCAGTAATTTTCTTTGATCTGAAGTCTACTTTATCTGACATTAATATAGCCATTCTTGCTTTTCTATGATTAATATTTGCATGATATGTCTTTTTTTCCATTCTTTTCTGTTCACCATGCCTGTATTATTATATTTGAAGGGAGTTACTTATAGACGCTGTATAGTTATATCATGTTTTCTAATATACTCTACCAGTGTCTTCTATTCACTATATTTAGACCATTTACATTTAATGTAATATTTGACCTCTTAGAACTTGTCTGCCTTTTTATTTTTTTGTTCTCTTTTTGTTTTCCTCATTTTCATTTTTCTGTTTACTTTTTTCTGCCTTCCTGTAGGATATTTGGACATTTAAAAGTTATATTTTGATTTATCTATGGTGTTTTTGAGGGTTTTCTTATGTGTAGCTTTCTTAATGGTTGCTCATTATATATGCTTAACTTATTGCAGTCTACTGGTGCCATCATTTTATCAGTTTGAGTGAAATATAAAATCTTTTTTTCCTCTTATCACTTTTTGCCCTTTCCCATTTATAATATAATTGTCTTAAATATTTCATCTACATACATTTAGAACCACATCAGGCACTGGAATAAGTTTTGCTTTAATCATCAAACACTTTAGAAGACTAAAGAGAAGAAGGAAAGTATATTATATTTCCTATTTTCTTTTATCCTCCCTAATGTTCTAAAATCTGTACTGTTATTTTTTTTTCTTTCTCTTTAGAGGACTTTCTGTAGCCATTTTTTTAAGAGTAGGTCTACTCGAGAAACATTTTCTTAGTTTTTCTTCAGCTGAGAATGTCTTAGTTCCCTCTTCCTTCCTGAAGAATATTTTCACTAGACAGTAGTCTGGGTTGACAGTTTTTTTTTCTTTCCAAAACAAAAGTGTGCCACTTTCTTCTGGCCTCCATGGTTTCTTATGAGAAATCTGCTATCATTCAAATTGCTTTTCCCCTATAGGTAAGACAATGTTTCTCTGTCACTGTTTTCAAGATGTTTTTCTTTGTTATTAGGTTTCAGAGTTTTACTGTGATATAGCTTCCTGTTAATTTCTTTGAGTTTGTCATACTTGGTTTTTGTTCAGTTCTTTGAACCTGTAGGTTTATGTTTTTTGCCAAATTTAAGTAGTTCTCAGCCATTATTTCTTTGAGTATTCCTTCAGCCCTGCCTTCTTTCTTCTCTCCTGCTTGGACTCTGATGACAAAAATATTAGGTCTTTTGTTATAGTACCATAGTGAGCTATGCTCACTTTTTTCCCTCAGTATATTTTCTCTTCGTTTTTAACATTGAATAATGTCTATTTTTTGTGTCTTACAGTTCACTGATTTTTTTCCTCTATCCCTTCTATTCTACTATTAATTTCACCAATTGAGTTTTTTATTTCTACCATTGCCTTATTAAATGTAAAAATTTTATTTGAGTCTTCTATGTATCTTTTATTTCCCTTCTGAGCCTTTTTTCAATATTTTTATTGTTGTAAAATACGTCTGACATAAAATTGCCATCTTAACCTTTTTTAAATGTGTAGCTCAGTAGTATTAAATATGTCCATAATATTGTGCAACCATCACTACCATGCATCGTCATAACTCTTTTCATCTAGTAAAATTTAAACTCCATATCCATTAAATAAGAACTCCCCATCCCTTCTCCCCTTAGCCCCTGGCAACTATCAGTCTACTTCTGTTCCTATAATTTTGACTATTCTAAATGTATAAGTGGAATCATATGGTGTTTGTTTTTTGGTGACTGGCTTATTGCAGTTAACATAATGTCCACAAGTTTCATTCATGTTGTAGCATATGTCATAATTTCCTCCTTTTCAAGGCTAAATAATATTCCATTGTATGGCTACATCACATTTTGATTATTCACTCAACTCTTGATGGACATTTGAGTTGCTTCATGTTTTTAGCTATTGTGAATTATGCTGTTATAAACATGGGTGTATAAATATCTCTTCGAGACTGTGCTTTCAGTTATTTTGGGTATATGCCCAGAAGTGGAATTGCTGGATAGTATTGTAATTCTGTTTCTAAATTTTTGAGGAACCACTATAACTGTTTCTACAGCAGTTGTAACAATTTTACATTCTTTTTTGAGGCATTTAATTTTCCTGCTGAGACACTCTAGTTTTTATTCACTTCAAACTTGTTTGTAATTGCTTATTAAAGCTTTTTTCTGATGGCTGCTTTAAATATTTGTCATATAATTCTAAATATCTGTCATCTCTGTGTTGGGATCTATTGACTGCATTTTTAAATTTATTTTGTGATCTTCCTGGTTCTTGGTATAACAAGTGGTTTTCTAGTGAAACTTGGACATTTTGAGTATTAGGTTGTGAAACTCTGCCTCATATTTAAATAATCTCCTTTGTCTGACTTCCTCAGACAATACTCTGGAAGAAGGAGGATGTTTCCACCTTCTTACTGCTAAGTGGGAGTATAATTCCAGGTTCTCCACTTGACCTGTGTGCAGTAGAAGGGAGCCCTTGTCACTTTTGGGCAGGCTTCTGGGCTATAGTGAAAGTCATGATTTTCCACAAGACTACTCTGACACTACATCAGCAAGAAGTGGGAGAGGCTTCTTATTTCTGCCAAGTGAATAGATGTGCAGGTGCCCCACGTTGCCTCTGCTGACAACACAGTGGGGGAGGGGAAAGATCATTACTACCAATCAGGAATGAAAGTCTCAGACTTATACTTAGCCATCTCTGACACCACTCTGGTGGTGGGGTTGGAGCATATTGTTATAGACTAGAGAAGGTGGAAATCTAGGCAACTCACTTGGCCTTTGTTGATGTGGGTGTGATGGGGCCACAATTTTGTTATGTGGTGTTTGGCTATGGTAGAATATTTATTTTCTAAAAGTTTTCTGTCTTGCTGGGCTGTCTCTTTCCTGGTCCTCTGTCTAGAAAGAACAGACTTTTAGTGGGTTTTGTTTATCTTTACCTATTGGAATTTCAGGGTTTTTGACTTCTCCAGTACCCATTCTTTCATCTAGGAGGCAAAAAATAAACAAACAAAAACATGGAGCTCACTGACATGTCAATTTCTGGGTCCCAAGATCCCTAGTTTAGTCTGCTACTTCTCCATACCTTTAAGAGTCTTATTATGTTTGTTCAATGTATAATGTCTAGGAATTTTAGTTGTACTTTGCAGGAGAATTAGGGAAATATACATGTATCTTATCTTCCTGGATGTAGAAGTTCAGAGTTTTTTAAGGCCCCTGAATGTTTCGGGAAGAGAAAGTTTGAAAGTACAAAAACTATTTGAAAGATTCTGAATGGAGATAGTGCAAATAGGACTGTGAAGGTGCTCATGAGGACAAAAATAATTTAAACATGATAGAGCTATTGTATTTTTTCTTTTTTTTGTATATATATATAGATTTAGAGGGTACATGTGCAGATTTGTAAAAGGATATAGTGTGTAGTAGTAAAGTCTGGGATTTCTGTGTAACCTTCACCCCATTAGTGCACATAGTACCCATTGGGTGATTTCTCATTCCACACTACCCTGCCACACTCCCCCACTTCTGAGTTTCTGATATTGTCTCACTCTCTATGCTAGGGAAGAACATGCAATAGTTGACTTTCTGTTTTTGAGTTATTTTGCTCAAGATAATGGCCTTCATTTCCATCCATGTCACTGCAAAAGACATAATTTCATTTTTTATGGCTGAGTAGTATTCTATGGTATATATACCATGTGTTTTTTTTTTTATCCAATCACCCATCAATGGACACTTAGATTGATTCCGTATCTTTGCTATTGTGAATAATGCGGCTAAACATATAATGATGAAGGTATCAATTCAACAAGATGATATAACAATCTTAAATATATATATACCCAATACCAGAGCACCAAGATTTGTAACAAATACTACTAGTCCTAAGAAAAGATATTGACAATAATACAACAATTATGGGGGAATTCAGCACCCCATAATTTTTGAGATAGAAAATCTACAAAGAAACACTGGACAAAATTATCTATAGAGGGAGGAGGCAAGACGGCAGACAAGAAACACCACCAGCCATAGTGTCTCTGTAAGAAGGAAGGAAATTTTAGATGAAAAAGAAAAAAAAAACCCAGTCAGACAAACATAAACCAGATGAGGGTCAGAAGGAAGGGTGCCTGAACCTACAAGAGACTTCATGGGAAGAGGTTGCAGAGCAGAACTGGAAGGAGAAAGACATCGGCAGAAATTAAGCCCTGAGAGGCTTGGAGACCAGTGAGAAGGGTGGGTAGAGCAATTAGAATTCCCCTCCCTTGCATCTTGGACTGCTGGTGGGCTCCCAGCTGCTGGAGAGACCTGTCAACACCATCCCAGAGACTGCTGTCACCAGTGAGTGAAGAGCTTCTTGTGGATGGGGCACCAGGCTCCCAGCTCCCTTGGGGCACCTCCCACCCCACAGATTCCTAGCCAGTGGGCAGGTACCATATTGCTTTTCTACTCACTGGGCACCTTTGTCCTCCCTGGTAGGGGCGGGTCTCACCTCCTCAGGATCCATCTTGCTAGTCCCCACACAGACATCACTGATCTCTGAACTTGGGCCCAGACTGCAGGAGCCATTGGGTCCAGTGGGTCCCGGGAGATATGTGTGACTCCAGAGCCTGGTCATTCTGGGCAGACTGCCTTCTGGAGAGAGGGTCAGAGATGACCAGTGTGCAGTCTGTCCTCCACCTAGTCCTTTATTCTCCCCTTCTCTTCCCCCACTCGCCTGCCAAGAGAGACAATTTAGCCACCACATGGAGGCATCAACAGGGAACAAGGCTTGAACCTCTCCTTTTGGGGCCCTGCAGTGGACTGAGAGGTGCTAGGTATCTAAGGTATCTGAACTGAGCTATTTACCCGCTGGTCCTTCCTGGTGCTGCTTGCCTGGTGACTCCAACAGAATGGGGCAAACCCCGAGGTGGAGGGACATTGATCCAGCTTGGGCACCCCATGGGTGACTTGGGACCAGCATTCTCCTCACTGGCATAGTCAGGGATTGATCTCCGGGGCTGGGGGACAGGCCTATAGTCGAGGTCCTATATACCCAGGACTCAATTGCATTACCCAGGGGTGCAGAGGGAATATTTGTGAATTAGTCTACTGAGGTGTGGGTGCCTGCGGGGGAAGATCAGAGTGGGTCGTAGCTGCGGCACGCTTTCTGTGCACCCCTCCTTCCACGGGAAGGCTGCACTCCTATCTTGGGCCAGGATCCTGGGCACTGAAACTTCCTGGCCAGCATCACAGTCCTGGGGGAGCTCAGCTGGCTTGAGGTCCTACCTGCGGACAGAGGCCTGGGAGGAACCATGAAATAGGGGAGGGTGGAAAGGAGTGAGCCCTGCTTCAAACTGCCAGACTGTAGGTCTCTTGAATATCAGGGCCTAAGAAAATGCAATTGAAAAGCACCAAATGTGTAAGTAAAAGGACTTTATTATATAGTTTGCATAAAGTCCACCCAACCTAGAACTCCTAGTGGAAAGGAACATATCTCAATTATTTTTAATTATCTACACTTGTCTTAGGGCCTTGTTGAATTTTGGTTGCATGAATGAATGAATGAAGTCTGAATGAACCATAACACTATTCAATATCAAAATTGAAAACAACCTTAAGAAATTATCTAGTCTAACACCTTAACTTTAAAGATAAGGAAACTCAGAATAAAAGACACTGTATGGCTTTATATCATACAAACAAAAAATAAAATGTGTTTAAACACACTTCATTGCAAGAAAACTCTCCCTTCTCAGGCCATAGTTAGACTTCACAGTAATCCTGCATTGCACAACTCCAGAGGACACTGTTTGTCTCACAGTTGTGTAGCTGTACTGAGTGGCTCAGTACATGAGATACATGTTATTGTCCCTATTTTATAGATGAGAAAACAGGCAAAGGGGAAGTGACTTATCCAAGATAAAGACAAATTATATGTAGCAGAACAAGTATTGGACCCCTGCTATCTGACAGTTCAGTACTTTTTTTCTTATAGTGCTCCAGGCCAAAATATTTCATTTAATCCTTCATTCCTAACCCCATAACACACTCTAAACAACTTGTAGAGACCCAAGCTCACAGACTCTTCATAGTTCTATTTCTGGATCTTCCCATCCTGGTTTTCAGTCCTTTCTGACAACAACCTTGGCTCACCTTCATCATAAAATTTCTTTTACCTTTGGCTGCCTTCCCAATTTAACCCCGTGTCCTATTACCACCTACCTTAGTTTTGTTCTACCCCAGCACATCCCTTTGCTGTCATGATTAGCTGTTGGACATGGTATCATTTTTCTTAAGACTTAGTTAGTAGTGGGATTTTTCTTGCATATTCTCTGATTTTTTCTCTGACGTTCATTTTGAACTCCTCTTTGCGAATCATCTTGCCATCTAGCACGATTTCCTTCTCCGCACACTGTCTCTAGGTGATTCATCTTTGCCAGTCAAGGGGTGTGCACGCCAACACCTACACACACAGGTGAATCTGCTTCACTGATACATTTTAATTACAGATTTAGTTAGAAGTAATTAAGTCTTTCTGTAACAGAGATGGGAACCTAGTTTTAAAAATTCATGCCGTTTCAGACATCCCATGTGTGGTTTATGCCACCCTAGTTTGCAGAGTAAGAAGGAGCCTCTGGTGTAGTTAGATTAATTAATAGAATGAGAATAAACTTAATGGAGCCAGAAAAGCGCAAAAATGGTGCTTTCCCCTCTATATCTCATGCAGATAGAATGACCATCCTGGGACTGTGGCAGGGGATGGCAATTGCATTTTAATTACAGGGCTGATGGTTTCAGCACTGCACCAGATGGAAGGGCCTTTTTAGAGAGAGGCCCACTCATTGCCTCTGTCGATTTTCCCTCTGATGCTGCTTAACAAAACCCAACAGGAGACAAAAGTGATGAGGTTGCATTCTGATCCATTGGATTTTATTCCCTGTTCTGTTGTGTGACTTGTGAGTTCAGTCAGATCTTGATTCCCGTGAAAAAGATGCTCCTTCAGGTACTTCAACAAGTGAAGGAGAAAGGATGGGACTGGAAAAAAGGAAAGATTCTTCCTTTTTCTCTTTCTTTATCATCCTTTTGATTACTTTATGGCCTGCAAAGACTTTTGCTTCCATTACATCACTTAATGATTATAACAATTCTCTAAGTGAGGTATTATTATCCTCATTTTAGTAAAAGAGAAAGTAAGATTAGGATACTTAAACTTTTATAAGTTTAACATTGTTAATCAGTGAATTATTGATCTTAAGGTAAAAGAGTTATTTGTTCTTTAGCAATCCAAAACTATAGAGTTATGGATCTGGAAGCCCTATATCACCTCTTATTATTTGATGAAAACGGAAACTAAGTGGTATAATGAAAAGTAGTGTGGGATAGTTAGAAGAGCATGGGCTTTGGGACTACTTCTGCATATGTGTCTTTGGAATTTGGGGGCAAGTCTACTGTCCAAGCTTCACTTTGTTGGCCTAGATAAACCAGAGATTCCTCTAGTCTTGAATCCTCTGCTGCCCTTACCCCAGATTTCTCTACACTTAGGCTAGAAGTTTTTCTTCTATACCTCCTCTTGATAGTAGCGGCTCATTTTAGGGGAACCAATATTCTATAAAATTATTCTACAGAAGGGAGACTGGAAAGGATGAGTCTCTTGTGTTAGCCTGGATAGAGCTGGAGCCCATTCTACTAAGTGAAGTATCATAGGAATGGAAAAACAAGCACCACATGTACTCA
>CAUYRT010105666.1:0-28477 GCA_963574885.1 Lepilemur ruficaudatus | reverse complement strand
CTCCCAGTGCCTGTGCCTGTTTGTCCTCAGAGACCTTCGCCCTCTCCATGGCACTGTGGAGCTCCTCATGCCTCCCCTCGTCCCACTCTCAACCCCGAGCCCACTCCTGCTCTTTGTCCCATCTATAGCAGACTTATTTTGTCCCACATCCCTCGTGCCCCAGAGGCTTTGCACAGAAGCCCAGATTTGGAAATGCTGAGGTGCCCGTAAGACACTCGGGTATAGACGCTGAGTGGGTAAATGACTATATGTGTCCCACTGGAACAGGGACCAAGTGTGGTCATTGTTTCATCACATTCCCCAACGCACGCATCATGCTTAGGACTGCACAGGCCCCGGTAAACACTGGCTGGAAGAGCGGGTTGACTGAGCAGGATTCCGTTGCAGATGCAAGATGCGGGCCTGGCTGTGCTGACGGGAGAGGGGCCGAGGTCCACGCCCTCACCTTCCTGTCCAGAAGGTCAGCTTGCTAACACCTCCCTCAAGCAGCTACAGAATGGAGGGTTCACCTCTGTCCTACTAGACACATTCGAAGTGCAGGTCAGCCCTTCCTGAGGGCTCAGATAGGCATAGGTGTGACTTGGGTCATTCTCACAGCCAGGGCCACAGCAGGTGTAGGGCTCAAGCCCTCCACTGGCTCTCTGCTCTTGGCATTGGATGAGCCATTTCACGGCTGGCGAAGCGGCTGTCGCTTTGGCTGTGGAACTCCAGGCTGACTCTGATCTATAAAGGGACGGACTCACCAGCCACATCGAGGGCAGAGAATAGGCAGAGTCTCATGGCCCTGGGACAGAGAGAGTCCAAGAGGAAGCCGCTCGAGTCCCACGTGGGCTCTGATCTGCCGTCTGACCTTAGCTAAGTCACTTTCCTTCTTTGGGCTTTGGCTTTTCTGATCTGGGCAAACAAGACTGTACTGTTTCCCCCAACCTCCAAATTCTAAAAGGTATAGAAACCAAGGAATGCCCCAAAAGGCATGAGAAGGCTTTAGACAGAGATTAATGACAAGAAATGCATGTCAACAGCAGACATTTCAGTGCCAGATGAGCACATGCACACAGACTCACCTGGGGCCACAAACGCTTGTACAAAAAGGAGTCACAAGTACTGAAATATTATGCTTGGGTTTTGGTTTTCTCCTTCATCTGTGACGGCTTTTAATAACAAGTGAGTATTTGATTCTTGTAGCCCCCTGTGGTGTTGACAGGGGGGAGAAGGAGAGTACAAAATATTCAGGAGGTGGCCTGTCACTTCATGTTCCCCTCTCAGTGGGGCCCTTTGTAGGGTCATCTAAGTAGGCCCACACAGCGTCTTGGCTGGTGCTGGGGAGAGAAGGGACAGCAGCCACGCTGATGTCAGCGGCCAGCACTGTCTGTATCTGGCTTAGGTCCCGCTGGGTGTGGGCTTGTCCCCCTCCCCCAGGTAGAGCCCCCCAGAGATCCTGCCTGTTGAGAAACCTCAGAAAGAGCTGACTTCAGCAGTCAACCAATTAGAGCCGTGCAGTCAGCGCCACCACACACACATCGCAGCCCGTGCCTGTGCCTGCACGCACACAGATGGAGCGGTTTCATCCTGCACTGGGCAGTGGCTTCCAGGACCTGGGCCAAGGATCTGAAAGTCCTGGTGGCCGTCAGAGGGTTCAGAGAGTGAGGCTGCCCTCGGGTACGGGCAGGGCCGTGGGTGCACACGTGTGTGGTTGCTCTTCCTGGCTTGGAGCCAGCCTGACTGTGGTCCTGCCCATGCCTGGCCGCCCCTTCCTACCCAGGCAGCAGCGTCAGGGCACGATCTCTTGCTTTCCACGTCACCCCGTCTGCACAGGTCGACTCAGAAATGTGCTTGCTGTTGGTGTTAATAAACATCACACATTACGACTTTGATCACAGGCACACCTCCAGGTATTGTGGCTTTAGTTCCAGATTACCTCAATAAAGCAAATATCAAACTAAAGGGAGTCAAACAAATGTTTTGGTTTCCAGTGCATATAAACTGTCACCATTCTACATGCCATTAAGAACATTTGTCATTCATGGGAGGTTATGTCATACTGTACTATAGTCTCTTAAGTGTGTAGTAAGCTCTTAAGTGTGCAATAGCATTATGTCTAAAAAAACAATGAATGTAACTCAATTTAAAAAATACTTTACTGCTAAAAAAAATGCTAAAGATCATCTGAACCTTCAGGGAGTCATAATCTTTTTGCTGGGGGAGGATCTGGCCTCAATGTCGTGGCTGCCAAAGGAGCAGGGTGTTGGGTGCTGAAGGCTGGGTGCCTGTGGTCGTTTCTTAAAATGAGACAGCAATGCAGTTGGCCTCAGCGATTGACTCTTCCTTTTGTGAAAGGTTTCTCTGTAGCGTGCAATGCTGTTTGATAGCATTTTGCCATAGAACTTCTTTCAAAATTAGAGTCAATCCTGTCAAACCCTGCCGCTGCTTTATTGACCAAGTTTATAAAATATCCTACATCACTTGTTGTCACTTCAACGATGTTCACGGCATCTTCATCAGGAGTGAAATTCATCTCAAGAAACCACTTTCTTTGCTCATCCGTAGGAAGCAACTCTTTATCCACACAGTTTGATGGTGAGATTGCAGCAACTCAGTCACTTCTTCAGGCTCCACGTCTAATTCTAGTTCCCTTGCTACTTCCACCCCATCTGCAGTCACTTCCTCCTCTGAAGTCTTGAACCCCTCACAGTCATCCACGAGGGCTGGAATCAGCTTCTTCCACACTCCTGCTAATGCTGGCATTTTGACCTCCCCCTGTGAATTATGAATGTCCTTAATGGCATCTAGAATGGTGGATCCTTCCCAGAAGGCTAACCACTTTCTCCCTCTGAAGGTATTATTTCTAGTTGTCATTAAGTAGAATCACAGCCGTGTCCAGCGGGGAATCGCTGCCTTGCTGTGTGGGTTATGCTGTTAGTAAAGGAGGAGGGCTTTGCCCAGGAATCCTATTGTTTCAGGAAGACTGTGACTTCCTTTGCCTGTTTGGACATTGGCAACAACTCTGTTTGAAATTCTTTTTATGAGGCTTGAACCCTGTAACCTCTAGATCCGAAGTCAATACTGGCTTCTCCAGCCTGGAGCCCCTGGCAGGGTGAAGGAGGGAAGGGGGCTGTGTCTGTCTCTGCAGAGCAGCCGTGAGCCTCCCCACCTCTTGGCTGGCTTCTGACCTGGCCCAGGGGCCACCTGGTGCCCAGGGACCCTTTGGCAGCTTGCGAACAGGGCTGCCGCACTCAGCTTTGCCCCACTCTAGTCTGTTCCACAGTGTGGACAGAGGATTTTTCTAAGACAAAACCTTACTTAGCGTGTTACTAGACCATGACACATGTTAATAGCTCCCGTGGCCCTTAAGGGCAGCCTGACTGTAGGTCTTTGGCCGGGTCACAGTGGTCTCTGCCTCCCCATACCCATCCCTCTCTCCATGCTCAGCCATACTGTGTCCCTGGGCCCATGGACAAGTCATTTCTTCTGCCAGCACAGTGTCCCTCTCTCCGCTCCCTTCTTGGTCCACATGTTACTTCCACGGAGAGCTTTTTGTCCATGCGACCCCTGAGTCCTACAGGCCCCAGTCCTACACTCACAAAGGGACAGAGTAACTGCTGGTCTCACTGACTCTGTCACTCCTTGAGGGTCAGCACTGGGTTTCCATGGTTTGTTGCTTTTTCCTCCAAGAAAAATGCCTGATGTCTGTTAGGCTTGCCAGAAACCTTAATTGAATGAATGAATGAATGCACGCGTGCATGAATACACTGCCGACAACCATCAGAGTAGGGCAGTGTGCATCTACGTCTGGCTCTCCAGAGCCTGCACAGTCAGGCCTTGTTACAAGGGCCCCCGACCTAAAGAAAGATGCACCTAATTGTACCAAAAGTTAACCAGAGGAAAGCCAGGGCTTTAGTCAATAATATAGGGAAATGAGTCACCTCAGGGTAGCTGCTGGTTTCTGAGAGGCACAGGCAGCACCCTGGGTGCCTAGGCAGATGGACTAGGAACTGTATGATGACCTACAAGGATGACTGGGCACCCAGTGTCCTCTGTGTGCCCTCTGTGCAGTACCCTTTTGGGTTAAGGCTCCACAAATGCGGACAGCAAGGAAATCACAAAAGACGACTGCCAGCAACAGAAAGTGGGTATAGCTTCCATGGTACACAGTTGCCCTTGTGCGGTGCAGCACCAGGGAAGGAAGGGGACATGTGTGCTGGTCCTGTGCGTCGTGACCAGCCATAAGCTCTGGCCCTGTCCTTTTCCTATAGCCATTCTCTCCATTCCAGGAAGCAGGACTTGTGGCCAGAGGAGGCTGCACCTGTGCACAGGCTTCCACTGTGCCAACATAAAAGCAATTACTATTGCAGTAAATGAATCAAGCAAATGTTGGAAATTCACAACTGACTTCAGAGATCAGGTATCTCAGAGGAAACGTTGCAGGAGTCGCAGCTGTGCAGTGGAAACTGAGGCAAGGCTGAGCCCTTCCCCTTCCCATTCCCTAGCCCTGCTCAGCTGGAGTCCCTGTGGGCACCTGAGACCTGGATGCGATAAATCAGCTGCTTGTGTAGCAGCAATCTGGGGGCCTTTGCTCTGGATCAAAGCAAGAGCTGGACAGTTGACCTCACCAGTGTAACAAATTACCCTTAAGGCTGAAGGCTGAAGTTCACAGCAATGCCTGTTCCCCACCGTTCTGAGACTGCCTCTAATAAGTAGCAAGACCCTTGGCCCCTGCGCAGCCCAGCATGCAACACTCACAGCTGGTCCTGTCTTGCATGAGTGAATGAGGTTGGGGAATGGTTCCGTCTGTGGCACGGGGCAGCGATCTTTCTCTGGTTGGGTTTGCAGCCTGAAGACCCACTGTTCAGAGCCTTGGAGTCCCTGCTGGATACCCTGTGGTGGTCACTGTCACCATGACCACCCAAGGAGCATCTATGTCTCCCAGATGCTCTCCAGTGGTGGAGACCCCTGGGAGAAAAACACCCGGCACTCTTGCCTCAAATCTCCAGAGGGGCAGCCCAGGGGGTCTTTGGAGCTTAGGCTGCAGAGGGCAAAGATCAAGAAAGCTTGTGGGAGACCAAAATCTGAATGTCTGCCTTTGCCCATTTTCTAAGAAGGACCCTGCAGTGATACACAAGAGCTCTCTGTCAATCCAGGCCTACTCAGGACAAGCGGGAAGGCCACCTGGCTCACAAGGGTGGCCGGGTGGGTGCCAGGCCCAGCTCCTTTCCTGCGGAGGTCCATGGTTCTTGGTTCTGCATCATGTTGTTCTGTGCTCAGTTTGGTTAAGTTGAAAACTGGTCCTCTGGAATTCCCTTCCGCACCTGGCTTGGGGGAGAGGTGGCCAAAAGTGGACAGTGGCCTGATGCCTGGAAGCAGGGCTGGAGCAACATGTGTCTCTGGCAGACAGCTGCGGTGGGGGCTGGTGGGTCTAGCTGGTCTCTGCTCTCCTTTTCTCTGTGCCTGGCTGTGCCCCCCACTGGGCAGCCCCAGGCCACCCAGACATCCATTGCCCAGTGGTGGTAGCTGCACAGAGGCAACTGCTTTCCGTAGACTCCCCACCAGGTCCCTTCTTGACCTCACTCTGCTGGCTAGGCATGCCAGCTTTCCAGACTTCCCTGCAAGCTCTGACGTGGCCACCCCAACCGGTGGTCCAAGAGGTCTGCTTGGTGACTCTCCTAAGTCTCCAATGTCCCCTTCATGCCTTCACTTCCCCAGCATCTCCCCAACGTGTGTGAGTCCTGGTATCTGTAAGACCCCTTATTCCACAACACACATGGGGGCTGTGCTTTCTTGGTGGCACCCTGACAGACACAGATCCATCCCACCAAAGGACCAGAGGACTGTGGGTTATCTCAAACCAGTGCTCTAGGATGCATACTCCCTGGTGTCCGCTGCTTCGGGGTTCCCAAAGCAAGCGTCCAAACCACAGGCTCTTCCCAGGTGTGTTCCCTGCTTTGGACTCCTCTTGCCCAGATGCTTGTGTGGCTCACGCTCCCTTATCACTGGGTCTCTGCCCAAATGCGGCCAACTAGAGCTGTCCCAGAGATGTCTTCACTTCACCATGGCCTGAAGGTCTTGCAGGACACAGAGCTGCCCACACGCTGCAAGCCAATGAAGGCCCCGGGCCCTCCTGTCTGGAGCCCTGCGGCAGGGCAGCACTCATACCTTCTGCAGCTCTCCTGCTGTGCACTCCACCCTCGCCAACCCACTGGAGCAGCCAACCCTGCTGTCTCCTCCGGGTCTTTAAAAAGATTCATTTTATTAATATTTCAAAACAGGTTTGAATTTAAAAAACATTGAGTGTTTCAAAAGTCTGGGGTTTCACCCTGTTTGATCTGACATAGTCTGAAAGGACACTTTGCCTAAAGGATGCTTCATTTAATGTTATTCTGAGGCTTTGCCGCAATGTTAACCAGGTGAAAATGAAGTCTATCGACTGTTACTCTGCAGAGGAGGAGGGTGGCCAGGACCCAGACGCCCTAAACCCCACAGGAGCCAGAACACAGCACATCCCACCAAACACTCATCGCTGGTGGAAGAGGCATCAGGACTCCATCTGATCCCCTGACCTGGTGGATTCAGGCACAAAACCTGCCCCGCGCCTGTGTAATTCCCTGCTCCTGGCGTGAGTCTTCAGTCGGGCTGCTCCAGCCAACCGGCGTGCCATTCATGGTCCCTTCACTTCTCCTCCCCAGACACCTGGCCGCATACCACTGGCCTGGAGCAGCCCTGCTTCCTAAGGCAGGTCTGGGAGGGGGCAGCTGGAGGGCTAGTGAGCGGACACCTCATGTCCCCAAAAAGGTCCTTCTGGCCCTGACTCAAGTTGCCTCTGTCCTTGGTGGGGAGGGCAGGCAGGGGACGTCACCGCTAAGAACACCAAGCAGGAGGGCTTAAAGAGAGCCACTTGGGGAGGCTGCAGGGTGATGCCACGGGGTGTGGGTGTGCAGACCCCTAAACACAGAGGGGAGAGAGGGGTGGTGGCGCTGTGAGATTCTCCCTACGGAAACGCACGGTCAAACTGTCCATTGTCCTAGGAGCTGGAGTTCTGTGACAGCTGCTACCAATCCAGGCCCTTGCTGGGGAGCAGAAGCTTGACCCGCCCAGCAGAGGGTCTCACCCCCCGCAGGTGATCCCGGCCGGGCGCCTCCTCAGGGAGGGGTGCCACTGTCCCCACCCACCTCGGAATGAGGAGGCGAGGTATGAGGCCCACGCTTCCTGCCACCGCCGCGTTTCCAAAGAGATGGTGGCCGATGGGGAGTTGCAGCTCCAAGGAACTAGAAGGTTCCCTCCAAGCTTTGAGAACACAAATGAAAAACTCCATGGGCTGGTCTCACTCACAAAAAGTCAACACAAAATCCTGCCAGAAAGCCTTTCCCTTCCTGTGTGTACACGCTCTTCCATCCGCCTTTCTGCTGTGAAGCTGTGTTTCTATTTTTAGCAAAGTACGTCCACACAGTGGAATCAAAGAGTTCTAAGCAGATTATGTGAGAAAAGTGTTGGGCCCAGTGCCCAAACCTGCCCTACTTGATAGAGGAAAGCTTTCTCAACTTTTAAAGATGCTTTTCCTGGTATTTACTTCTGTATATCACTGTAATCTGCTATTCTGCTCTTTCTAGATTATTCCGTATTTTAGAGCATCTTGCTGACTCTTGAGGAAGGTGAGAAGTGTGTCCTCGCACCTCACCCCAGGCAGAGCCTGCCTTGCCGAGGTGAGCCCGCTGTGAGCACGCCTCTTCCTCACGCCGTCCTGGTGTGTGTTTGTTTTCCCGGGAGTTACAAATTGCCTTGTACTGTGATTCGCTCAGTTTTCCATGTACTTCTTGCTAACATTTCTAAAAGATTTAACACATCTGTTAAATGCCTTTAAACGTTTTTAGGCATTCAAATTCAGTAGCTTCTTTTCTTAGAGACTTTGAGTCTTCCTCATCTCTCTCTTGTATGGGGTTCTCTGTTTCCAGAATTTCATGGTATCTAGTTTTCTCCCTTATTTTATTGAAGTGCATTATCTAGTAGTTTTCAAAAAAAGAGGTCAGGGGAAAGATAGATGGATAGTTAGACGATAGATGAGCAGATTACGCAGACAGATGGATGATTGGACGGATGGTGAATGAATAGAGATAGGTAGGTGGATGATAAATAGATCAATCTTCCTTTCGTGTCTAAAAATATCTATATTCTCCTTTCCCTCTTGACCAACACTTAGCAATTCTCTTTTAATAGCATATTGTTCTTCTTCTATAGATGTGATACCATCTTTCCTCTCTGATCATGTGAGCTCCTGTTCTTCAGTTCTGTGTCTGTTTCCTCTGCACACCTGCCTTCTGGTATTGCTCCTTCAGTCTCTGTCTTTCACGGAGAGACTTTCTCTGTGGCATCTGGTGGTCTTCAGCTGTCCGTTCATGTTTCAGAGGGGGACATTAAAGCACTGATCAGAATTTGGGAGTGGGGGAGGGCTTGTAGGACAGGGTGGGCCTGGCCACTGTCTCTGTGCAAGCAGTGGTGGGGAGGGGCTCAGGGTCCCGGAGCTCAGGAGGCTGGCTTTCACATAATCTGTCTTCTCTCCCCAAATCTCTCCCCAGCCCTCACTCGGTCTACCGTCCCTGACCCAGTGGGGATTCTCTGTTCGTAAGTTCATAAGTTAAAACCCTGCTCCCCAGCCCCCCAGAGTGGAGTGGATTTGGGGATAGGATTCTTACAAATGTAATGAGTTGGATGAGGTTAATTGGATGGGCCCTAATCCGATGTGACTAATGTCCTTACCAAAAGGGGAAACTGCCCATAGCTGCACAGGCACAGGAAAAGAACGCCATGGGAAGCTTGGGGTTCCACTGCCGTCAGCCAAGGCACTCACAGGAGGCAGGAGAGAAGCCTCGGGGAGGTACTTCCTGGGGCCTCCGGAGGGAGCACGGCTCTGCCGACACCTCAATCTTGGATTCTGGCCTCCAGGACTCTACAACACTACATTCCTGTTGTTCTAAGCCAGCAGTGTAAACTAACACTTCCTATGGAGGAGTGTGTCCCAGTGGGCACGAGCCACACAGAGTCAGAGAGGACACCGCGGAGCCAGAGGCCCCCAGGCGGAGCTCCCACGGCCTGCCGAGAGCCCTGGGCCCCACTCCCTGCTGGCCGCCTGGCGCCTCCAGGGTGCGGCGGGGCCAGACATGCCTTGTCGGATCTGCTCAGCTGGGTCACCTACAGAATGTGTGAGGACACCTTACCCCCAGTTACCCCCTGCTCTTTCTCTCTATGGGTTAATAATGTTTTTATTCCTTTCCTGTCACTTTGGAGGGGCTGGCAGGGGTGAAACTCAGCATGGTGACCCTGCTCCCCACGCTGGTGGGCTTGGGAAGCAAAGCATCCACTTAGTTAGCAGTCTCCCCACCGCGGTAGGGCGTCACCTTCCCACAGAGAGAGAGGGCAACCGCGTAACTGGTTCGATAGTAACGATCAGAAGCTGGGCGGGAGCAGCAGTTCTTAATCACAGATAGTTCTAACACACCTCACGAATTCCCGGACACCCCCTCCAGCGGGTGAAGCTCTGTGTCCCTCCCCTTTAGTGTGGGCAGGACATTGCGGCTGGTTTCTAACAAATACATTGAAAACAAAAAATAGTCACCTGGCAGTGCAGAGACGTGGCAGATGCCACCTGGATGAGGAGATTGAGGTCAGCATCCCAGGAAGGAGTCATGTCCATGCCACCTGTGCCCCAGCATAGGTTGTTGACAGGGGCCTCCACCTCTGTGCTGTTCTCCCAAAGTCCATAACCACGGTCCAGTCAGAGAAAACATCAGGCTGACTCAGATGGAAGGAAATCCTGCAAAACAACTGGCCAGTACTCTTACAAAGCATCAAGGTTATAAGAGACAAGGAAAGGTCACAGACTGAGGAGCTGTCGAGGCGTGGAGGACCAACAAGTCATGACAACTTAATGCAATGTGGGATCTGATTGGATCCTGGCACAGAAAAAGGGAGTGGGTGGACAGTGCGGAAACTCACGCACAGTCTGCAGCTCAGCTAAGAGCATCTCACCAATGACGGCTTCTCAGATGTGGCAAATGGACCGTGGCTGAGGGAAGTATATAGGGAAGCTCTGTCCTTGCAACTCTCTGGTAAATCTAAAGTTATTTCAAACATAAAATTAGAAAAATAGCCATAAACTCAAACTCTCAAAGCTTTGATTCGATTTGATTTGATTCATCCTGCGTAGCTGGTCCCTTGTCAGCACAGCACCACCTCCCCTTGATCTTCCTCTCCAGACTCCTCCCTGACCCACCGTGGGTGCTAATCTTCCTCTCATGCAGCTCCCGACCCCTCTCCGCCCTTCACGGCCAGACTCCAAGTTAGGGGAAGGAGCACGTCCCTGCGAGTCTCCTTCGCACCGCGGTGGCCACCCTCCACAGCCACGGGGCCCACTCTGGACACCAGCTGCTCCCTCCGCCCCTCCCCGAGAGGTTTCCCATCAGCTTTCAGCTCTGGGGCCACTTCCTGCAGGCTCCCAGGTTCTCTTTCCTTCCTGTCATCTCTGAGCATCGTGTTCACTGATACATTCATTGCTTATTTCTGCCTCCCACGCAACCCCCAGCTCCATGGAAACGTGGGCGATACCCACTCTCTTTACCAGCACCCCCTTCACCCTCCCACCTCCTGGCAGGACTTGGAGGAGCATCTGGCCCATCAGGGACACTCACAGATGTGTTGAGTGGACGAGTGGCCACATAGAGGACTGGGAAGGAGGCCGATACGTCCCCTCATTCTGCTCTCGCCAGAAAGTAGGTCCTTCCTTGGAGGAGCCTTTCCGGCTTTGCTTCCGGATCCCTCTGACGGTGCAGGTCAGGCGCTGACCGAGAACACAGGGGGTAATGTGCAGGGGAGAGTGTATGCTGTGTGTGCTGTGTGTGCACATGTGTGTATATGGTATGTGCAGGGTGTGTGTGCGTGTGTACGTTATGTTTGTGTACTGTTGTGGCATGTGTACTGTGTATGCTCACATATGCATGTGTGTATGTTATGTGTAGTGTGTGTTTGTGTGTGTGATGTGTATGCTGTTTTGGTGTGTGGACTATGTGTGCATGTATGTGTGGTATGTGTGTGATGTTTGTGTTCTGTCGTGGCATGTGTACTGTGTATGCACACGTGTGTGGTATGTGTGGTGTGTGTTTGCATGTGTGTGTGATGTATATGCTGTTGTGGTGTATGTGCTGTGAATGCACGTGTGTGTGTGTGCACACAAGTCTTTGATTTGGACTCAGTCAAAGAAGAGTTAATGAGACATCTGAGGCCATTGCCTGCCCCAGAGACCTCTAAGGAGAGGGACAGGCGGTCTGGCTGACAGACACCCACACTCTGCAGTGATGCAGGCATTTCTGTCCCCCACTTCCAGCTGCACTCGACATCACTCAGCCAGGGGTGAAGCACTCAGGCATTGTCCAGAGTGACGGGCTGGGGAGGATACACAGGCAGTCGTCTGCACCGTCTGAAGACACACTCATAATATGTCCTGGCTGGAGGGGAAAGGGCTGAGGACACCACCCAGAGAAAATGGCTTTTCTCAGGAGCATTGGTGAACTGTGTCCTGCTCGTTCATTGCAAACTGCCTTGGTGGAATGTTCTGGATAGCTGAGCACTCGGTGTAATCAAAAGATAATACAGCCACTGGGTGTTTTGGCCACTTATTAAAAGTTTAATAAAATAAAATAGTGTTTATGCTGAACAACATCTTGATGATTATTCAATCTGTTTATCATTTGGAGTCCTACCCATACCTTGCAACGGCAGAAGTGTATTATTATGACATTATTATGACAAATACTAGCACAAATTCCAGGAAAGACGGGAGGACACACTAGTTTAGCTACAACGTACTCAGAACAGCAATGCATTTGCACATCAGGCTAAAAGAGTAAAGTTTATTTCTTGAAATGAAATATTGCTTGGATATTGTCCCCTTGAAAAAAGAAAACCCAATTCTCAAGAAAAAATCTGTTTTTCAGTTTTAAAAGCAGAACCCCAAAATTAGAAGGATGTGGTGTTTCCATATTTGAAAACTCTTACATGCAATCAGAAATAAATGTACCTGGCACTTCCTACTTCCAGGGAGAGACCTTTTCTTTGAGAAAGACAGCAAGAAGGAGGCAGACACAGTCACATCTCTGAATGAGCTCCCTCTTCTTAATGGGGACCCACAAACACGGCTCCCCAGGCCCACTTCTTGCCAGTCCCACGTTCTCGTGGTACCCTGGGCTTCGTTGGGTGGAATCTTAGGCCCTTGAGGGGTTATTTTTGATGGTGGTCCTCCTGAAGCCACGCAAGGACATTTAGAAACCGTGGGCAGAGTGGGAATGACAGCACGGGCGTGTGCGGCGCTGCTCTGCAGCCTCACAGGGGGGCTGCCATTGGAGGAGGAGCTCAGACTGGCACCTTCACCCCAGGCCTCTCAGACAGGGATCCCTCTGCACACCGTCCTGCCACCCAAAGACAGTGCCCTCAAATGCCACACGAGCACGCTCACCAAATCACAGGCTGGCTGAGAGGGCCGAGTCACCCTGTCCTTCCTCTCCTGCTTCGCCAGGGTAGAACGTGCTCTGCCCCCGAGCAGCATAGCAGTCGTCCTCAAAAGCAGGACAGAACTTGGTTGGAAGCCTTGTTTCTGGGATGCTGCCCAAGGGTGTCTGTGAGTGTGGCGTCTGCATAAGGAGAGTGGCAGCTGCCAGCAGGAGCAGCTTCAGCCGCCCCAGTCTGGCATCACAAGGCAGGTGCCCTTTTTTTTCATACGACTTGCCCAGCATCAGTTCACAAAAGATGTTTCTTGAATGAATGTTGGAAAAGTGGGAGTTCACAGTAAGACGCTGTATCCCTCTGTCCCTGTAGTACTTCCAACACTCTAGGAACGAGGCTGAATTCATTTGCTTGGGCCACCAGGAAAAAAAAATCCACAGACTGCATGGCTTAAATGACACGCATTTATTTTCTCACGGATCTGGACACTAGAAGTCCTAGATCAAGGTGGCAGCAGGTTGGGTTCTGGTGAGGGCTGTCTTCTTGGCTTGCAGACAGCCACCTTCTTGCAATGTCCTCCCCTATTCGGGGGAGGGGGAGAAGAGAAAGAAGGGGAGCAGGGAGAGGGAGATGGAGAGGGAAGGAGAGAGCTCTCTGATTCTTCTCATAAGGACACCTACCTCATCATGAGGGCCCCACCCTCCTGACCCCATTCAACCTTAATTATGTCCTAAAGACCGTACCTGAGGATACAGTCACATGGAGGGTCAGGGCTTCAACACAGGAACTTGGGGGGACACAATTCAGACCATAGCAGAGGTCTATGGTGTCCGTTCTGATTGACACTGTTAAGTGCACCCTTTCTCTACTCAGCCTCCACCTGGATTCTCAGACTACACTGCCTGCTCTCCTGCCCCCACCTCCGACTCCTCCTTCACTTCCATGGGTCACCGCCCTTCCCGCCCGCCTCCCAGTTGCCTCCCCCAGGTGACCCTGCTCTAACACATGGCTTTACTGACGGTCATCCTGGCACCTAGAGAAGTGACCAGCTTTGGAGTCAGAGCAGCCTCAGCATGAATCCCAGCTCTGCTGCCTTCTAACTGTGACCTTGGCTGCATTAGCATCCCCACGGGCCAGGTTCCGTGCAGCAGAGTGGGTAGAATGTGCTCACTATTCATCCATCCAATCCAGCCTTCTCCCCTCCTCTCCCCTCCTCTCTCCTCCTAACCCCCTCCACCCTGCCACAGTCCTCAGCCACTTCTCTCCGCCCATTTTATTTCCCACGTATTTGGATTTGTCATCACTCCCTTGCTTTTCTCATTTTTACTACATACACATGTATCTCTCAAAATATATATTGTTTAATTTTGCACACTTCCAACTTGACAAAGAATGGTGGAGCAGAGACACGTTGTTCTGTGACACTGTTGACTGCGCCATTTGTCTGTATTTTTTATCCTATTTTGGTGCATGGACACGTCGATCTCACTGTTTATAGTATGACAAGTCTTCTGCATAGAGTGGAAGTCTACTTTACAAAGGTCTTGGCCCTTTCTCTCTAACTGCCCGTGGGTGGGTCTGCTTGCTAGGAGAAGCCAGGGCTGCCCTGGGGACAGGCTTTCGGTCCAGCAGGGGAACGGAGAGGTGGCTGGGGAGAGTCAGGGTCACGAGAATTCTGTGGGGGGCTATAGAAAGGGGCTTCGACAGCCCAGTGAGGGGACACCCCAGCGCTGCACCTGCAGGGCTGGGCCGGGGTGGTACCCAGGCGGGAGCCGGGTAGAGGAGGGCTGCGGTGCGGGAGAGGACAGCACAGGTGCAGGCCTGGGACGTGGGGATGAAAGTGCCAACCAGGCTGACTGCATTTGGGGCTTAACAGTCGAGGAGGCAGGAGCCCAGGAGAAGTACGCACAGTCCGTCCCCTGCAGGTTAAAGCCTGGTGGGGCACAGGCCGGCAGAGGTGGGGTTGGGGGAAGGAGCCTGCCGCGGGGGAGGGGGAGGCGCGTCCATCCTCTGCCATCCCTCCGCTGGCTGTCAGCTGTGCTCAGAAGAGACACACTGCAGACACACCCACTCCAGGAATGTCTTCAACGCTTTCAGAAGCCTCCACATTAAGTACAGAATTATTCTCCTCCCCACCTTGAGGACACATAAGCCAAGGCTAAACATCGTTCCATCCGCAACTCACGGCCTCACACCAGCAAACGGTAGAACTAGGAATGGGTTGGAGCCGGAGCCCCAGCCTCTCCTGGCGATGCCCCTCTGGTACAGAAAGAAGGATGGATCTGCGGGCTGTGAAGGGGTGACACAGACCAGGCATGGCCACTGACGGGGGAGGAAGATGGGGAGGCTGGGCCCACGGGGTGCTCCTGCCCCTGCTCGGGAGAGGAGGGTGGTGAGAGAACACGGTGGTGAACTTGAGGGGCCACAAGGGCTTGTCTGTTAAAACGTCTTTAAAGGTGCAAAACTGTACTTCTGAGTTCAAAGCAGACTCTGAGAGTGAGATATAAGTGTGCTGCGCCTCCTCCCCCACCGCTCCGGCGGTGCTCTCCAGTGCCGGGGAGGGGACAGGATTCTCACAGACCTCATCTTGCTCAGCCCCACCCCATCCCACCCTGTGAGATAGGCTCTGTGCCCTTCCATTCATTCCACAGTCTGTCCTCACCTCCCTGGTGCCAGGCACTGCCCTGGGACCAGGGCGCGGCAGCCAGTGAGGCAGGCTCCGGGCTCCACTGCAGGGTGTGCAGAGAGCGACCGGGGCAGAGACCTTCTGCAGGGTTGTCCGGAAAGACTGCCCTGAAGCAGTGAGACGGAACAAAGGGAGGCACCAGCCATGGAAGACCTTGTGGGAAGAGCACAGCTCTGCACGAATAGCCGAGGGCAACGCCCTGAGGCAGGTGCCATCGTGCAGAGTCCAGGGAGCAGAAAGGGAGCCCTTGGGCGTGAGGGTGCAGGCAGGCCCCGGCGGTGACAGGACCGGGCTGGCAGCTTGATTGTATCCAGGATCATGGGAAGCCCGGAGGTCTGTGCAACAGAGATGATTGTAGAGCTGCAAGTAACAGCCCAGTCGGTTAGCAGACGAGTGGGCCGTCCGGGCGAGAAACGGGAGTGCCGAAACGGGAACAGCAGCATGGAAGACAAGGAGTGTGGACAGACTCGGAAGGTGTCTCAGAGGCAGGCTGGGGGTGGTGATGCTACAGCCACGGATCCGAGGCGCCCAGATGAGCTCCTGGCCGCGGTTGTGGTGCGTCTCTGGTGTCGGTCTCACTGTCGTGCCCGTCACTGGCATTTCTACAGCATCTGTAACCGTATACGCCACATCCGCACATTACGTTTACACGCTCAGACCGTGTAAGAACATTTGTGTGCTCTTTGGAACAAACCGAATACTTCACAATTGCCTTTCTAGGAAATCTGAGGTATGACAAGAATAAATGCCAAACTGCTCACAGTGGCTTTAACCTCAGGCAGAGGGATCGGGAGAAGGTCAGGGGACCTGGACCCCCTGGACACACACTCTACGTTGATGTATTCTTTCTTGGTTAACTTAAAAAACAGGTGAGGGCAAAAAAGAGTGAATTTTAGAAAAAGACAAAATGAATGCTAAGTCCCATCAGTCATGCCTGGTGCCAACGACACCGCTGAAGTTGTCTGAGAGCAGGCTCTCCAGGGGTCCCAGAGAGATCCGGAGCCCACTGCGAGCCTGCCGACCCCCACCTGCCGTAGTAAGTAGGACGGTCTCTAAAGGCCAGTGCATTACTGTAGGTTGCATTACAGCTAGTCAATAGGACACTTTAGTTTTAAAAATCTGAACTAGTACAAATATTTTCCAAGCCCCAAATGGTGGAGAATAGCGAAGGTTTTCTACATCTGTGGCTCTAAAAGGAAAACGCTGATAGATCCCTGCACCCCTGACACATCGCCTGTACATCCAGGAGCAGGGCCACGGCGGGGGTCAGTGGCAGATAATTCCTAGCATCGTGGGAGACCAAGCACAGAAGGGAGCTCGAGTCACGGAACCCAACCCTGTCATTTTACACGAGATGAAAAGGCGGCTCAGACTCCAGACCCCTTATTTAGTAGGAGACATTCGTGGCACATGCGAGAGGAACCTAGACTTAAATTCATGCTTCCTCCAAGTCCACGCAACTATTGAATACAAGAGAAACTGGAAAGAACTCACTCACGGACTATGTGAGATCTCTCCAGAATTAATCACTCTGGCATTTTTTCCTTATTTAGGAAACAAAACCAGAACGTTTTCCCAAAAAAGTCCATGAATTTTCCAGGCAGCCTCAGTACAGGACCTGCTCCATGAATTCCTCATTTATGCACAGCCTGGGAGAACTCAGCAGTGGAAAAGAGCAGACATGCCCAGGGACTTGCTCCTGTGGAAAGAAAATTCAAAAGGAATGAGGTCACACCCTGACTGGGCTGCAGTGAGAACAATCAGAACAGTCGCCGGAGTCCCCGCCCTCGGAAGTCCTGCTGTCCTTGTGCAGAGGTGCAGAGATGGCACTGGGACACGGGGAACTAGACCTCTCTGCACAGCACATCCACGGATACAGTCCGAGGTGCTGCAGTCAAGTTTAAAAAATACGTGGTGGGCCATTTGAAATTGGAAAGTAATAAGAAATGTATGTTTGTTCTCTGCCCTGGCTCCTGGAACAAGTTCCTTAAAGCCCTTGGAGTCTCCAGAGCGACAAGAGTGTCTCTGGGCGCTGATGAGAGGACTGTAGCTGGGGCCTCCAGCTACAGGAGGGTCAAGAGGGGCTGAAGGTTGAGTGGATCACCAAAGGCCAGGGATTTAATTAGCCGTGCTTATGTAATGAGCCTCCATAACAACCCAGACCGGCGGGGCTCAGAGAGTCTGGAAGGCTCAATGAGCGGAGGTGCCTGGAGGGTGGCGCATGTGGACAGGGCGTGGAAGCTCCGTGCCCTCCTCCGTGTCTCCCTGGATGCATCGCTTCATGTGCTGTTCCCCTGCAGCCTGGGGAATACCCTTTGCAATGAGTGGGTGAATGTGAGTACAGCGTTTCCCCGAGCTCTGTGAGCTACTCTAGTAAATTAATCAGGCCCAAGGAGGGGGTGGTTGTGGGAACCCCAATTTATAGCTAGGCCATCAATGGTATAGTTGGCAACTTGTTACTTGCGACTAGCATCTGAAAGAGGGGAAGTCTTGTGGGACTGAGCCATCAGATCCGTGGGATCTGACACTATCTCCAGGCAGGTATTGAACTGAAATTGTCAGAACTAATTTGAAATCTAGGACACCCAGCAGGTATCTGCCAGAGAACTGTTTGCGTGTGGAGCCCACCCCTACCCAATATCTGGTGTGGGAAGTGAGTGGTGAGTGGTGGGGAGAGGGAAAAACAGTTTGTTTTTACTTCAGAGGGGACCGTCCGAAACATGATTGGAAACCCAGAAATCATGCAGGAAAAAACTGTTATTTTTATTTAAAATTTTATATTATAAATAAGTTGAAATGTTTAAAATGTAATAATTCTGTACATCAAAAACCAATAAACAAAAAACATCTTTTAAAAAGCTAGACTTAAAAACATTCTTACACATTTAGTAGGGAGGCACTGGTGGGTTTGGCACACACACTCCTATAAATTAACAAGGAAGGGCAGAGGGACAGACAGGCAGACGCACAGAAGAGACACCCACGGCCAATTAACCTGTGCAGGGAGATTCAAAATGAAACAATAACGAGGAATCATTTTTTGGTTAGTCAGATTGGCAAAATTTTCAACATTTTAACAACCTGTGGGCAGTGAGAGTGTGGGAAAACAGGTCTCTCACACACTATCAATGGGAAAATCAATTATTGTAACTTTTCAGGAAGTAAAGAGAATTTAATAAAGTCTTCTGACCCAGAAGTCCTACTTCTAGAAAGTTCTACTATAGAAATACAAGCAAACATTTATAAAAAATAACTAAGAATGGTCATTGCATTAATATTGTCCATAGCAAGACCCTGGCAGCCACTAAGCGACTCTCTAGGGATGATTACTGAATGGATATGACATGTCCAGTTTACGTTGTGAGGGATTATTTAATCAGTTAAAAACAAAAGTAAGAAAGACTTACACGGATTGAACTGGCAAGATTTCCACAATATTTTGTTTTCTTGAGATGGGGTCTTGCTCTGTTGCCCAGGCTGGAGTGCAGTGGCACCAACACAGCTCACTGCAGCCTCGAAATCCTAAATTCAAGAGATCCTCCTGCTTCGGCCTCCCAAGTAGCTGGGAACACATTGTAGGCCACTGCACCCAAGCCACGATATTTTTAAGTAGAAAAAAAAGTCTTACAACAAATATGTATCAAATGTTTCTATTTTGTGAAGAAATAAAAATATCATCCAAAATGTGATGCCTGCATCATTTATACTATTACCGCACACCTATATTGCTTTTACAATTCAAAATATAAAAGAAAATATATCTTGGGCAAAAGCAATCACTGATATATATGAATAGAAAAACTAGGGGATTGGATTATGTTGTTATTTTTTTGCCTATATATATTCATAAACATATCTACAATAAAAATATAATACTTTTGGGAAAAGAAAGCAGTTAGTGTACGTGTAAACCAGCAAAACAAAGGGTTCATTTCTACACTGGAAAGTGGCATCTGCTGCTAATTCCTGGTGCTGGCGAGCAGAGGACATTACTGTCCCATGACCGGGTTTCCAATGGGATGAGGGTGGTCGAGGGCAGGTGTCCCCATTCAGTCATTCACTTTTCCGCAGCCAGCGGTTTGCAGACACCATGCTGATCACCTTGAGGTGCGAAGTGGCATGTGTGTCCTCATGGTTTCGCACAGCTGACCCTAATGCTGGGCAGCTGACTGGACAAGCAGCCCCTTCCAGATACTTCTGAGTGGCCTCACCATTAGAGACGAGCTAGCTGTGCCTCTTCCAGATGGTCCTCTCCTGCTGCAGCACTGAAGGCCAGCTGGGTCAGGCCTAAGCTGCGGCAGAGGGCAGCCGGGATGGGAGAGCAAGTCTACACACCAGAGCGAGCGCCGACAGACATGGGACCCAGGAGGGATCCGAAGGATCTCCAGCCCAGGACGTCAGACCTAGGAAGGTGACGCAGCCCAAACGAAGGGGCTGAGCCAGAAACGACACCCACATCTCCCGAGTCCACACTGGATAAGGACACAGCACTACCCACCAGACCTATTCCCCTCTCCTGGACACAGAGCCGACCACCTTCCCCGGCTGCCTCTGCAGGCTGGAATGTGAACGGCCTGACTCCGGCCACTGTGAGGACCCGTCCAGCCAGAGCCTCCTCACAGAGCCCTGCCCCTTACCCCTCACCTGTCCTCGGAAGACGGGTGATAAAGACGGCAGGCCACGGCATCACACGAGTGAGCAGCTGCCACTGGCCGTCGCCATGGGACAGCCCTTGCAAAGCTAGGCAATGAGGGTGCAGGAGTGCGTGGCCCCACTCTCCCAGTGATCACCCTTTCTCAACCTTTTCCCACCTCACAGCCCCGGCAGGGAGGGAAGCATTGCGCCTTCTGTTCTTGCTCCTGGCACCTTCACCTCCCCCGCTGCGGGGCCCTTCTGAGCCCCCGGCACTCTCTCCCACGCTCACTTCCCCACAGAACGCACCATGGCAGCCAATTAACTGGGAAGAGGCCTTACGCCAGAGCTGCCAAGGCAAAGAGAAAAATAGAAGCAGGAACTGATGAAAGTGCCCAGAGTGACCCCAGCAGGCAGAGGCAGCAGGGTAAGCACGTGCTGAGCCAGGGCCTAGCCCAGCCTGTGGAGGGGAGCCAGAACGTGCCCCTCCGTGACATCTGCCGCATGGCCATCCCCACCAGGTGTCTGGGTGTGGCTGCCCAGTGCAAGGGGGGCTACGTGGGCGCATGGGATTTGCAGGACTCTGCTTGGGAAAGCCTTGCTGGTGCAACGCACCGTCACAGTCCCTGTAGGAGCAATGAGCAAGCACCTGCTATTGTGGGCTGCACGGGGTCAGTAGCAGAGGGAAGTGGCTGAAGCAGCTAAAGCTTGTCACCAAAGCAATAATAAGCCTCAGTGACTGCAGTGGCAATCTCCTCCCTCTGGGTCCCTGTCCTGTCATCCCCTCTCCACCTTTCCCAGGCGCAAGGACTCTGAGAAAGGCTTTCCCAGCCTTCAGCTAGTGGTTGTTTCCTCCTCCACGGTCATTTACTTCCTCTTGCCCTCCTAGGGAAGACGATGAAGAGACACGTGGAGATCATCAGGAAGAGTATTTCCCCGCAGCCTCCACCCAGGGCAGCTGATAAGCCTTGGGTCACAGGGTCTCCGACATAGCTCGGACCTCCTCTTCACTCCCGGAAGCTCTCACCGGAGACCTACCAGCACAGAGCACCAGCACCCAGCTAGCTTTGCATTGGAAACCGATTGCAAAGTGACCATTCACCGCTCTCTCATTTGAGAAGGTTTTCTGATTTTCCAAGAATATATGCTCCTACAATCACATTCAAAATCCCAGGAAGACAGTGAAATAAATGAGACATGGCTGGGCACAGTGGCTCATGCCTGTAATCCCAATACTTTTGGAGGCTGAAGTGGGAGGATCACTAGAGGCCAAGAGTTTTATAGCAGCCTGGGCAACACAGCAAGACCCCATCTCTACAAAAAATAGAAAAATTAGCTGAACATAGTGGCACATGCCTGTAGTCTTAGCTACTTGGGAAGCTACGGCAGAAGGACTGCTTGAGCCCAGGAGTTTGGGGTTACAGTGAGCTGTGATGGTGCCACTGCACTCCAGCCTGGGCAACAGAGCAAGTTTCTGTCCAAAACAAGAAAAGAAAAAGAGAGAGACAGAGATGAGACAGATGTGCTTGAACTCTTGAACTGACTGAAAAGATAGTCAAGATACTTCGTTCTTTGACAAAACAGATTGTGGTCCAGCATGTGCAGTACATCCAATGGTAACACAGATGGCAATGCTAAGGGAGAGAGAGGGATTTTAGTGTGCACAGAAAGGTGTGGAAGAGAAATGCATCAAACTTTTCATGGTGGGCAGCTGGAATGGCAACGGGTATGGAGTGAAAATTTATTTAAATCATTTCCATATAACTGACATTTTTCCTACTATTTTTGCTATTACTGATTTTAAAAATCATAACACTGGTTGTCAAAAATTCAGAAGGTGCAGAAAATGTTAAAGCAAAAGATAAAATTCTCTTTTCCTCCTGGGTGAAAGTATCATTTATATTTTTTTGTATAAAATACACATTTATGTAAACCCTTACATACTTACATCTTTATACGATTAAATAAGTGTGTGCTTATATATAATCCACACTGCTCAGCTTTCTATTTGCAGTAATAATATATCTTAAGTACTTTCCAGATCAGTATAAACATAGCTATACCTTTTTAAAAAAGTGGTCTAATATTTTATTTTATGGCTATAACAATTTATTTAATCAACTCCTTAGAGATGGACATTTAGATTGTTTCTAGAATTTTAATTTTTCAAACAATGATGCAGGGAACACCTTCCTATTTAAATATACTGCTTCAGGAGGAGAGGGATTTGCACAAGTCCAGTATATTTCAAATGCATTTTAAATCATGGGGTCTGCAGGATTAATGCCCTATGCATTCTTAAATTTGATAGCTATTGAAGAATGCTTTTCCGAAAGTGTGGTACTGAATTACATCCCACCCACACTATATCATGTGTGCTGAATTTCCAGTTGTTTAAATTTAAAAGTGGATCTGCATCTCTATTCAATGGCTATGTGCATTTCTTTTTAAACAACATTTTGGCACCCCCCCCCCAAAGAAAGCATAGGTGGGGTATAGTTCAGCATTGTACCAAATACGTATGTGTGCCTGGGTGTATCTGTGTTTTTCCCCAGGTTTTTGAGATTGCTTTTACTCTTTCTTGGGTCACATTTATAACTATAAATAATATACTGTTTGATTATTTAGTTGAACCACTTTGATTCATAACATTTAGACCATCTCTATCATTTTTCATCCTCAGATGTGAGTCCATCAGATCATTTCTGAGCCCACCTCACCCCATCCCCAATGTCCACACTGGGGTGAGATAAGTTAAACTATTTTATACCATCCAAGCGTGTGATGCCGATGTTCTGTTGGGGTTTGGAAAACTGTGTCTGCCCCAGCCTCACTAGGGACAAACGAGGGACCTTGCTCAAGTGGCTTCACCTCTCCAAACCTCAGTCTCCCATGACCTGTAAAATGGGGAATAAATCACCTGCATAGATTTATTGTGAAAATGAACTCACGGGCTGCCTGGTAAATCTTCAAATGGGAGCTCAGTCCCTGCAATTTGAATTTAGTTCTGTGTATGTCAAGTAAATCGCCACCCAGCCCACACGGGCCCTGTCCCTCCGTACGCACTCGTTACCATTGCTGAGTTTGTCATTTTGATTATGCTCTTGATTACATGCCCCATTCCAGTAATATTTTCAAACAGGCTCATTCATGAGACTTACGTATTGGCAAATGGCATAGAATTCCTGATTCCATTTCCCACTCCCCTTTAAAGAGATGATTTCTTAAGAAACCTGAAGGCAGACTCACTTCCCCAATGAGCAGATGACTTTGTTTTTCTGTCTGGGTGCCAAGGGATTCTTTCCCATTCTTGCGCTGACCGATCTCTCAGGAGGGCCGCGGGGTTGATTGTTCTGTAGCTGTCTGTCATACGTAGCACACGGGTGTCCCTTCAACCAGTGGATTCAGTGCTTTTTTACTTCAAGAATATTAATCATGATGAGCAGTAACTATTAATCGACCCTACAGAATGAAGCAAAATAATCTTAAACAGCCTTGATCACAGCTTCTCTTTTCTCGTAAACATTCAATGCCCCTCACTGTGCCCTAGGTTAAATAATAGTAAGTAACGCATATTTAAAAGGCATCTTCTACTCGCAAAGTTGTAAGCACTCATTTTATTCCAGCTCCCAACAGCCCTATGAAATGTGCCCTATTAATAAAGGAAACGGCCGCAGCCTTGTGCTTCTCAAAGCTGGAGTCTGACCTGGTAGCTCATCCGTGGTGCGGGAACAGCTGGGCTCCGAGGTCCTCGAGTTTCTCCTAGTTTCTCCGTGCACTTCTCTGAGTCCTGGGCTAGGTAAGCAGGCCGGCTCTTGGCAAAGGACTCCAGTTTCTTCTGCAGGTCACCTGTGTCTTTGGGTCGGATGCAGGAAGAGAGATATACGGGTGTCCATGTTGCTCCCGTGGGTCCCAGTTTGTTCTTAGGGGCCCTGAGTTTCCCCTGTCAGTCTCCGGCTTGTCCTTGTCCTCCCACGGTGTGTGCAGCTGCTCTGTCTGTGTCCTGCAGTGACTCAGGCTACCGCCAGTGACAGGCAACACGGAGCACAGACGTCTTCCCCATGGTCCCTGCTCGAATTCTCTGAACTGCCAACCAGAGCCTCCCAGACCACTATTCCTCCAGGTTCTTCTACAATTGTTCAAGGTCCAGTTCTCTCCAAAAAAGAAAAAGAAAGAAAATATCTCTTATTTTATATTACTCCAAGTAGTTCTGTTTCCCTGATCAAATGTGACAAAGATCATACATTATTAATCACAAAATGCATCACATTAAATTCCAAAGCTTTACCCATCTTATCCTTAAGGTGCCTTTCTGCTTATACTGTGTACAGCAGAGGATGTCCTCACATTTACAGCAGCCACACAACTACCAGCGCAGCTGGATGACGTCCCATTGCAGCAGGCCCTCTGAACCTCTCCTGGAGTGAAGGGACCAAACACTGTGTGTGGGGGTTGGGGGATTGAGTCACCTCTGAGCTCTCCATCCTTCCTGGCCCACCTCCTCCCACCACTGTCTCAGGGGAAGCTGCCTTTGGCCTCTCGTGCTCAGCCACATCGCCTGGAACTGGATGAGGGCTCTCCAGCCACGGGTGGGCAGGAAAAACATGAAAAATCAGCCCCACATAATGAGGATTGAACTCGGGTGCTGACGCAACAGCCTGATTCTTTCTGGGCAGCACCAATTTCTGTGCTATGCTCACTTTTCTTTTTTCCATTTAAGGCTGCAAGCATGCAGTGAGGAAGGAAAGGTGCAGAAGGAAGGACGAGCATGGAAAGAGGTCCACACCAGAGTGAGGTCACTGCCGGGCACAGTCACCGCTCACATGCCACTCTCCTGCACAACTCGGCCAGCCGCCAAGAACACTTTCTCAGGCTGTCAGCCTCCTTGAATTGTAACTTCGGTCATGTGGCCTTGACACAGGAGTAAGACCATGTCCTTCCCAAGTAGGAAATGTCACCACATCTCTTAAACATGCAAGGGATCGGGAACAGCACAGAAGAGCCCAGAAGTGAGGAATTGACTCTGATTTTCTGCTTCCTAAGCTCTAGGGAAGATGATGACACCATTAAGTAGTTTTAGGAGAAATGTTGTTTTGTTTTGTTTTTTTAATTTCAGGATATTATGGGAGTACAAACATTTTGGTTACATGTTATGACTTTGCCACACCCAAACCATGATTTGAGACGTGCCCTTTCCCCGCTACAATGCTCACCATGTCCATTAGTTGTGAGTTTACCCCACCCCAACCCCGCAATCCCTGGATAATATTACTACTGTGTGAGCACCTTAGTGTTGATCAGTCAGTGCCAGTTTGATGGCGAGTACAAGTGGTGCCTATTCTTCCATTCTTGTGATACCTCACTTCGGAGGATGGGCTCAAGCTCAATCCAGGAAAATATAAATGGTCCTAGATCACTGTCATTTCTTATAATTGAGTAATATTCCATTGTATACATATACCAAATTTTAATAATCCACTCATGTATTGACGGGCACTTGGGTTATTTCCATATCCTTGCTATAGTGAATTGTGCTGCCATAAACATTCGGGTACAGATGTCTTTATTATAGAATGACTTTTGTTCCTTTGGGTAGATGCCTAATAGTGCTATTGCTGGATCAAATGGTTGTTCTACTTGTAGCTCTTTGAGGTATCTCCAAATTCTTTTCCATAGAGTTTACACTAATTTGCAATCCCACCAGCAGGGTAAGAGTGTTCCTATCTATCCACATCCTCCCCAGCATTTGTTGCTTTGAGATTTTTTGATATAGACCAATCTTACTGGAGTTAGGTGGTATCTCATTGTGGTTTTGATTTGAATTTCCCTAATGATTAGAGATGTTGAGCACTTTTTAATGATTGCTGGCCATTGTTCTGTCTTCTTTTGAAAAGTTTCTGTTCATGTCCTTTGCCCATTTATTGATGGGGTTGTTTGATTTTTTTCTTGTTGATTTGTTTGAGTTCTAGATATATTTTTGTTATCAGACCTTTATCAGATGTATAGCATGTAAATATTTTCTCCCATTCTGTAGGTTGTCTGTTCGCTCTAATGATAGTGTGTTTGGCTGTACAAAAGCTTTTTAATTTGAACATGTCCCATTTATTTATTTTTGTAGCTTCTGTGACTGCTTTGGGGGTCTTCTTCATAAATTTTTTGCCTAAGCCAATGTCTGAAAGAGTCCTTCCCTAACTTTTCTTCTAGGATTCTCAAGGTTTTGTGCCTTAGGTTATGTTTAATGACACTGGAAGATATGCATGATATATGAAGTTTAAAAAAACATGGTAAGAGTGTTATAAAAATTATAAATAATGAGCATAATGTATATGTGTTTATAAGACATTGAATAATAATATTCATTATTTCTGGGGAGTCAAATTTTGACTTTTTTTCCTTTTTGTATTTTTTAAATGTTTTACAATAAATATTGCTTCTATAAAAAGTAATAAATGCTATTTTGCAAGAGAGAAGGACAGAAATAAGAAACAAGATTTAGAAATAAGATTTTACCCTGAAGTTTGGGTTTAGTACCACACAGTAATGTATAATTCACAAATGCTCCAGAGACATTTACTTTTAACTCAACTCAGCCAAAGTGAAACTCATGATCTTTCCTCCCAGACTTGTCCCTCTTGCACTATTTTCTATCTCAGTGGTCATCCTTCCATCCACTGAATCCCATCAGCTGAATCCGCCCCCCACAGCCCTCATCCAATGCATCACTGTCCTGAAAGTTGACATTACAAAATCTCTCTCAACTCCATCTCCTCTTTTCCCCTCCAGCCACCATTCCCACCTACCCCTGCCCCATCCAACCCTGCACCAGCTCACCTGGTGGCCCACTGCAGGAGCTCAAGCTCTGCTTTCTCCACTTTCCTCTCAGCTCCCCCCCAGAGCCAGTCTACACCCCGTACTGATGCTGGTGCTGATGGCAGATCGTACTGAACATCCATCTCCTGCATGACTAATAGACATATCCAGTATAACAGAATCGTAACACTAGATTTCCACCCATCACATGCTACTTCCTGGCCTTCACCATCTCAGAAAATGATGACATCATTCAATTAGCTTGTCCCCAAACCCTGGAGGCAGCCACTTCATTTATCTGTGAAAAGTCTAGGCAATCGCAACTCCAAAGCCTCTCCTTAATCCATCCATTGTGTTCCATCTACATCGTTACCACCAGAATCCCAATCAACGTCATCTCTTACCTACCACACTGCAGCAACCTCCTGACCGGTCACCCTGCTTTCAGCCTTCCCCTCACAGTCTGCACACCACCCGGAGAGGCCTTACCATCAGAACAGAACCGAAATCCTCTGGTGGGTTTGTATTGCACTTGGGAAAAATGGAATCCTTTTCTTGCCCATTGTGTTGCTGCTGCTCTTCTTGGATGTCACCTCCGACCCCTTTGCCCACCTTCCAAACACACTTGCTGTTGCTCGAACAGACCAAGGCTGGTCACAGCTCAGGAACCTGGCGCTCACTGTTTCTGCTGCCAGGAACGTTTCCCTCTGGTTTTTTGTGTGGCCTGTCCCTCTTCATCTCGCAAAGGTCAGAGCACAGACAACTTTCAAAAAGAGACTCTCCCGGCTACTCGCAGGTGGGCAACCCGCCCCCCGCCTTGCATCCCTCTTCATCACGTGATCTCCTTCATTTCCTCCTTTCACTTACCGCTATCTGAACTCATCATCTTTAGGAGAGTCTTTGATGTTACTCTCAGTCTCCCCTTACTAGAAAGTAAACCCCATTATCTATGTTTGCACTTCTGTTTCCCTGGGCCTAAGAAAGTGCCATGTTTGTTAAATTTTTGCTGAATGAATGAATGAACAAATGAATTCCCCTGTCCTCACATTCCATGGTTCAAAACTGTATTCACTACAGATAATCTGAGTGCCTTACCAAGCTTGCCTGAGATCAAACGGCCTCATTGCAGTGAGAATTGGTGACGACGTGGAAGGCGAGACACCTCCTTCGTGAGCGCAGCTCGGGCCCGACAGAGTGGGGCGAGGGAGTCTGCCTCGGAGCCTCAGGACAGCATTTGCTGTTCTCCGGCATCTGTGGTATGTGCTGGAGTAAGCCATCCGCTGCCACGTGATAAATCAGAGCAAATTAGCGTGTTGCCATGTGCTTCTGTCCTCATCTGGGGGCAAGTCACTGTCCTTCCAAGGAGAAAAACCCACAAGCCTTCTGTAGGGTGAGGGGAAGGTGTGGGTGGGTGGGAGTCCAGGTGGGCCTGTGCTGCTTCCCTCCCATTCGCCCTGCCCTCCCATGCCGGTCCTCCCAGTGTTCACATCAGCATTGGCCTTGCGCTCCGACTGCATGAACTGTAGTTGGAACGCACAGGTGTGTGGAGAGACAGCGAGACATGCCAGTGTGAAGCGGGAGAAAGCCCTGGGGCTCAGAAGGCTGCGCGGCCAGTGTGTGAGGACAGAACACCCACGGCAGAGGACCAGACACAAGGGTCAGAGCTTGATTGGGGTGACACATTTGCCCCACTGTCCAGAGGGAATCACACCTTGGCCTGTTCATGCTGTGACTCTAAAAGTGATAGCTCCAGGGACACGCCACTGGGGAGTGGAAGGTAACATTAAGGCAGGGGCAGAGGTCTATGGACCGAGGAGTCTATGGCTACACTACAAGTAGACCACACGGCCAGAGGGACTTCTTATCCCT
>CAUYRT010105664.1:0-15072 GCA_963574885.1 Lepilemur ruficaudatus | reverse complement strand
AGCCTGGCATGGTGGCGCTTGCCTGTAGTCCCAGCTACTTGGGAGGCTGAGGCAGGAGGATCGCTTGAGCCCAGGAGTTTGAGGTTGCTGTGAGCTAGGCTGATGCCACGGCACTCTAGCCCAGGCAACAGAGTGAGACTCAGTCTCAAAAAAACAAGAAAAAAAAAAACGAGATCTTCGGCTCTAGGATACAGAAATTATTACTCAAATTTCTCACAGAAAGACAGAATCTTATCTTAATCATTCATTTAAGTAGGTTGTATAAATTTTGCATAAATACTTTCAGTAATAGTTATTAGATATCTCAAGGAGCAACCCATTTCATTATCAGATGTCTTGCTTTTTTTTTATTTGTGTAAATTTAAGGAGTACAGTGCAGTTTTGTTACATGGCTATATTGTGTAGTGGTGAAGTCTGAACTATTACTGTAACTATCACCTGAGTAATGTACATTGCACCTGTTAAGTAATTTCTCATCCCTCACCCTGCTCCCACCTTGCCACCCTTCGAAGTCTCCAATGTATATAATTCCACATTCTGTGCCGATGTATGATTGGACAAGGAAAATGTGTATATATACAGATGTCTTGTTTTGAGAGAAATTACATATAGCGTATACCCACTAATTCCAGCAACTTCTGCAACAAGTCCAATTTTTCTTACCTGTGGCGGCTCTTTAATGTTTCTGAACAGTTTCTGGGTTATCCTTTTCTAAAGCTAAAATTCCTGCCCCTTTAACTGTTTCTCATATAATATGCTTTCCCTGCTCTTCAATATTCCAGATTGCTACATCTGTCAATGGCCTCTAGAAACCTGAACATTCAGAGACAGACATAATACTGTGGATCTATTCCCACCATAGAGATCTGGACAGCATGATGTCACCTGGGAGATTCACTTGCTTTGGGAACGTGAGTACCGTCTCTGATTTTAGAGACCTGCATTGCAGTTCATAAACTCTCCAGCAGGAGCCAACAAGTTTTCATGTGTGTGCTAAGAACTTCCACAAACTAACTTATTTTCAGTAAGACTGTTGAGGGTTTTGAGTTAAACTATTAATAATTTCTTATAGCTATGTAGAAACCAGAGGTGTCTATTCAATATAATTGGAACTATGGAACTCTTTAAATTGACAATATTCAATGTTATGTTTATGCAAAAGATAGAATACTGGATGTCAAGCTCTTCCTTATCATTATTTTTAAACTGTTAATTGAGTTTTTACTCTGTGCTGTGCATGAAAAGTGTTTTACATATACAACAGCCCTGTAAGATAAGACAACTGTCATTCCCATTTTATAGATCAGAATGAGGCACAGAGAGGTTTATTAATTTGTCCACGGGCATCCAGCTAGCAAGTGGATCTCAACCCAGGAAGTCTGACTCCTAACTCTATACTGCCTTTCCCCCTGGGCAGTGTATAATTGGAAAACATTATTTATGTTAATTGGTTATATTTCCCGAAAATAAAAATATGAACAAGACTTTATCCTGAAGTTTTTCTTTCCCAAGTTTTGAAGGTCTAGTCTATAGAACATTAGTATGCCAAGGTGATCTGAAGAAGGAAAAAGCAGTTCTCATGTTTAAGATCACATAGTTAGTTGCCATTTTTTCTTAACTTAGCCACTTTGGCCATGAAATGTGAATGACGTATTTCCATAAGATATTGTACATATGATCAGTTTGTAGACATCAAATACATTGTACGTGTTTATAACTTCTCAACTATTCATAAATTTCACATACCTAAAAATGCCATTTAAAACAGTTGCTACTCTAATCATCTACATTTCCTATATAAAGTGTCTTAAAACTTGGTTAATTTACAGCTCTCTACCATAGACTAAATGGCTTATAAAAAAATTTACAGTTCTCAGCAGTTACAACACACATAATAATAGTGAATTAAAAGAAGTTTAAGAATGTTTTTACAAGTGGGCCAAATGCGGAGGCAATGGTAAAGGACAGGAAATGGGAACATTTTAAAATCTTATAATAGCACTTTGTAATTCTCTAAAGCACGAATTCAGTTAAGTTCAGCTATCTATGATGCTCAAAGAAGCATGGAGGAGAAATTTATGTTGGTGATGTTAGGCCACTCCTGTATATATTTAAAATAATAACCATAATGGCATCAATATGAAGAGAAGAAATTCTCTTAATGAATATTGTGTTTTAGTGGGATAACCCATATGAATACCTTATGTCCATCTCTATTTGTTAGCTAAGTTCTATTTGTTTGCTAATTTCCTTTTATCCATTTTTGTTCCTCACACACTATGAATAATTCTCTCAGTTGTTCATACCATCTCCCTTCACATGATATATTTACCAAATTATCATGGCCCACTTATAAGCATCGCTTTGGAAGAGTAAACAAATTAAGTCCATTCAATCTCTCTGTGCAAATGACATTTTCAAAGACAAATTGAAAAAATTCAATCCATTCAGTATAAGACACAATAAAAATGTCATAAAAACTGGTTTCAAAGTCAAACCAAGCAAATTTGTACTTTTTTATTATCTTCCCAAAACGGACAGGAAAATAGAAAATACGAGAACCTTAACTTTTGAGACCAATGTGGGAAACTGTAATTACATTAGCAACATCCAACAGTGTTATCAACACTGAGCAATTCCTCTCATCTCAACACAGCAGCAGACTCAGAAAATCACACCTTCCAGCTCATGGGATTTGTGACACTTAGTAATGCATGTGTAATTGGGTAAAAATAGGCATTACTGCAAACTTTATTTTTATTTGATTCTGTATTTCTCTAAAGGCAAAAATACTCATGGATCTCCTACCGCTGCTTTAAGAGGGCTATGGCTGGGTCCACTCTGAAAGAGTGAATAGAATGACTTTATTCTATTCTAGAATGACCCAAGTGCCGCCATATTCCTAACAGGGGAGAATTGGTGCCAGCAGAATCCCTGGGACATTTTCTACTCCTTACAAAGCAGCTGGAGCTGCTGGAAAATCCCCAATCAACTTCTCTTGACAAGATCTCTTTGCCTACACTTATGCACATTTCTTGCCCCCCTGGATGCTGCTTCCAGACCATATTCCTAAAACATGAATCACATAATGTTCTTCCTCTGCTCAAAAACTATTGCTTCTTATTGCCGATTGCTTTGACGTCAACATATACTCAAGATGCTCAAAGTTGAAAATCCAAATATTCTTCTTCAAAATCCTTTTTGCTGCTTTTTCTCTGTCTTAGTCCATTTGTGTTACTGTAAAAGAATACCTGAGGCTGGGAAATTTATAAAGAAAAGAGGTTTATTTGACTCAGCATTCTGCAGACTATACAAGAAGCGTGGCTACAGCATCTGCTCCTGGTGAGGGCCTCAGGCTGCTTCCATTTATGGTGGAAAGTGAAGGGGAGCTGGTGTGTAGATATCATATGGCAGGGGAGTGTGTCTATCTCTTTTTCAACAGCCAGCTCTGGGGGGAGCTCTCTTCTTTACTGTTTCTGCCTTAGTTGAGCCTTCACCAATGCTCTCCAGATTTTCTTCAAAAGTTCCCCAATAGATCCCAGGCCTCAAGCCTCATCTACACTTAGATGCTCAATTCATCCTCCATGTTTGTCTTTGTTCCAAACGGAAAATCTGATAATTTAATGAAAAAACCCAGCAGTGACATTCCATTGCTTTTCATATACGGTTCACACTTTGTAGTTGAACTGCCAGGTCTTCTCTGATCTGTCTTGCTTCCTTTCCAGCATCCTTTCTTCTTCTTAATCTCTGTCCTATCCTCCCCACTACTTGACCCTGAACATGAGAATGCCCATCATGGCCCATACCACTCTCTCTGCAATGTGTTACCCCATCTCTTCTCTTCAACATCCCCCCATTCAATCTTTAAAACTCCTTCCAGGTAACAGCACACCTGAGGAAGCTTCCAGAATATCCACCACTCCCAAGTCTAAGTAACATTCTATTTCTCTGTGTGTATGTAATTCTATCACAGCACTGAAATATCAAATTTAATGCTGGTCTCCCCAACTAAAGTACTAACATCTTGAAGGCAGAACACCTAACATGTAGCACAGTACTTGACCAAAGTGAAATCTTCATAAATAATTATGAATGCATAAATAAATAGCATGTAAGCCCAAGTTTCTCCATATGGCTTTTTTTTTTTTTAAAGAATCGTTCATTGGTCTACATATGTGAGTATGTCTTTCTAAGATTATAAGGACCTTGACAATCAAGGACTTGGTGTCTCTGAAACTGCACAGGAATAACCACACACATAAGGGAGTTTGATAGACACATAGAGATCATGACAGAGAGTAAGAGGTCTAATATGTGGGCTGATCAAGAGGCTACATTTACACCTTTATTCCTCCTTTCTGCTCAGCCTTTAATGGATACATCTTTGGCTTACCAAGCAGAAGGGTAATCATTTCTCAGGACATCACTTTCAGGTCCAGCCAAGGGCACCCATCAACAGAGCCCATCATCAGCTGCGGTCGACCAGAGCTCTAATTTGGCTGTTATCACTGAACTCTTTCGTAAGAAAGGTTGACTAAGCAGTGACCTTGTCTGTTTCACAAGATATAGAGAGCTCTCCCTCTAAACTCCCATAAGTTTCAAGACCTTTCTTTCTTTTTAATGTCTGGGAGCTGTAGATGAGGTATAAATAACCACTGAGGGAGTGGTGTGATAGAGACATAATAGCAGATCAACAATCCAATAGGCCGGAATTCTGCTCTTAATGAAACTATTAAAACCAGAAAAATATATTGGCAGAGTGGTTTTAATGCCAATGTCTTAAACTCATATAGAATGTAGAATGGAAAAAACAATGTATATAATTCAGTAAAAGGAGTAAATGTAGGAACCAAAATGTATTTAAAAAGCTTATCATGTTGTCAAATTAGTTTCATGTTATTTTTTTTTTTTTGGACATCTGGTAGACCTGGTGCTCTATCATGTTTTTGTGATAATTCACAGCATGGTATGTCCCATGCATTTGCCATATCCCACTACATTGCATTGTATCATATGGCTCCTCTACACCAGCCAAATTGCTCACAACTTGTTCTTAAAAACATATCACATTCTGTCTCCTGCCTAGAATCCCTCTACTCCTCATGTCACTCTCTTCTAAGTTGTGTCCTTTCTTCAAGACTTAGCTAACTTGATAAAAAGTATATAATACTAGAAAGGCAAAAAGAGTATTGATTTGGAAGGATTTTATTCTGCAGGAAGAAAAGATACCAAGAAGGTGAGGTGGGGGTATATGCTATGTGATCGCAGCTTTGTTTTAAAAATAGAACTCTCTTCCAAGAAATTGGTATCCCCATATAGATTGTAGTGCCCTGGTCCATTTAGGAGGGTTAAATATAATAATTGGTGACTGTTAACTATTGAGTGAGTTAAGACCAAACTTATCTAAGGCATAAAAATCAAAGCAATAGTAATTCTGTTCTTAAATTATTTTTTTTATTTTCAAAGTGCTTTATACACATTATTCTGTCATAATACTAGCAGTGTTACCTCAAAAAGGATAACCAATTGACTCTAGATCCAAACATCGATAGCACTATGATGGCCAGCAAGGACTTCTCCTGCTTCAAATCCTAAATAGCATTAGGCCACTTATCCATTCATTCATTGAAAATACTTTTTGATTTTCTATTCTGTTCCAAGCAATGTTCTAGGCACTTGAGATAAAACAGTAGAAAAAAGCAGAACAAAATCCCTGTCTTCATAGAGTTTATATTCTAGAAGAAGATAGACAATGAGCAAAATAAATAAGTAAAAAATACGATAAATTAGAAAGTGATGGATGTTGCAGGGAGAAATGAAGCAGAAAAGGGGCAAAGGAGGTAGAGAGAGAGGAGCTCATATCCACCTACAGGGATTTGGGTAGCCCCTTCCACACTGATTCTAGGTTAACCATATGGTTTACTTCGGCCAATGAGACAATAGCAAGTATCTTTATTGCCCAATCAACAGGAAACCACTGCTATTCTAGTAAGAAAGCAGTCATAGATAATATATAAACAAATGGGCATGACATGTTCCAATAAAACTTTATTTACCCAAAGAGGTGGCAGACCAGATCTGACCAGCAGACTGTAGTTTGCTGACTCTACTCTTAGACTATCCAGCCTCAGCCAAATTGACTGACAAGAACTGTCCAGTCAACCCAATTATGAGAAATAATAATTGATTGTTATCTTAAGCCATTATGTTTTAGATTAGTTTGTTACACAACAAAACCTGCTACCATGATCCAGACAGAAGAAACCAGATACAAAAGTCCTAAGAAGGCAGTAGGCTTGTGTTACTCTAGTAATTATAAGTAGAGCAATGGTGCTAGAGCCAAGTGAACAAGGAGGGAAGTAGTAGGAAACATAGGCAGAAGAAGCAGGATGGGGTGGGGAATGGAACAGGCCTATTGTACGAGCTGAGAGGGCCATTGTAGCAGAGAAGTGACATTATTTGAGTTCTGTTTTTAAAAGCTCAGTCTGGCTACTGTGTTGAAAATAGACTGTATGGTACAAGGGCAAGGAGATCAGTTAAGAGTCTGTAATGATAGCCTGGGTGAGGGGTGGTAGAAGATTGAATATGGATGGTGGCAGTGGAGGTTGTGAGAAGGGGTCAGAGTCTGGGTATATTTTGATTACGATTCACCAATAATTTGGATGTGGGGTATATGAGAAAGAGAAGAATTAAGTTGACTTCATGCTTTTTGTCCTGAAAAATTGGAAATTGACATTAATTTGAAGTGAAGAAGCTTTGGGGGAAAAATATGAGGAATTCTATGTAGTACATTTCTTCCTGATGATTTGATATAATGTCTTTGGGGAAATATATCAATTTTCCCCAAAGTCAATTACATTAATGTCAATCAAAATAAAACATGGAGTTTATTTAAAGTCATAGTTCCTAGAGGCATAGTACGTGTGTATATATATATGTATATAAATTTTGTGTAAGTCTATATTTACATACTGTTAAAAATGATAAGCCTGGCCTCCACTTGTACTTTGCTTCTTGTCATAATCCTCAAAGAAAACCTCTTTTAGATGTTTCTTCTGGAAGTTATCTTCATATTTGTAAACAATATGTGTGTTCTGCTATATACTGATTTGTCTGTTTTGGACATTATCTTTTGACTTCCTGGTTTTTTTCATTCTTTTCTGTCTTTTTAATTTTAAAATATTTAATTGACAAAGATTGTATATATTCAAAGCATATGACATGATGATCTGATATACATATACATTATATGATGATTACCACAATCAAATTAATTAACACATCCATTACTCCCCATGCTGTACAAAATTCCCAGAATTTGTTGATTTTACAACTGAAACTGTATACCCTTTGATTAACATCTATGTGACACATTAAGTTTAAGATGTCTATTAAACATTCAAGTAGGTATTATATATATGAGTCTGGAGATCAAGGGAGAGGATTAGACTAGAGATATAAATTTGAAATCATCAGCATATAGAGCTCATTTTAAATCCATGAGCTTGATGAGATCACCAAAGGAGTGCGTTATACACAGTGGCTAGAAAAGTCTTAGTGTCCATCAATGGATGAATGGATTAAAAAAATGTGGTATATATACATAATGGAATATTATTCATTCATAAAAAGAATGATTTTTTTCATTTGCCATTTGAAACAACATGGATGAACCCAGAGGACATTATGTTAAGTTAAATAAACCAGTCACAGAAACATAAATACTGCATGATCTCACTCATATGTAGTCTGAAACATTTGATCTCAGAGAATTAGAGAGTACAAATGGAGCCAAGATAGCAGACTAGAAGCAACCTACACATGTTGCTCTCATGGAAAGGACTGAAGATGGTGAGTGGATATCCACCTGCAGATTGATTAAGAGAGAACATTGCAAATCAAAAGAGAGGTGACAGAAAACACCCAAAGTGAAGGAGGAGAGGTGACCTGTTCTGTAGTTTGGATGTACACAGGGAAGACACGTGAACACATGGAGAAGGCACAGAGGAGAGAATTCTGGGGCTCCACACTCCCCCCACAATTATTGCTATTGGAGCTATGGGAGGGACCCTCCATTACAGAAGGATGCAGGACTAACATAGGGAGCTATCTGTAGACTGTGCAGTGGCATTGCTCTGGAGAGAGGGCACAGCAGAGATCCACTGGCTTATGAACCCTGGGCTCTGCAGTTGATGCCATTTTAAAATCCAAGACCCAGAGCACTGCCTCTACCCATAGGTCAGATTCATTGCCTCCCCATCGCCCCTGCCAGTCCCGGGGTGGGAGGAGGGTGGGGAGCAGGGAGGCCAATCACTCTCATGAATCTTGTGGGCAGGACCAGAACACCTCCACTGCCACCAGGGGAGCTGGGAGAGCTGACAATTGCTGCCACTTGTCAATATGGGCAGGGATGCACTTAAGCTGACAACTGGCTGACAAATGCTGCCATCTGTGGATCTGAGCAGAGCAGCCCTCAAGCCAATGCAGACCATTAATTGCTGCCACCAGAGGGCATGGGCAGGGTTACACTCAAACTACACAGGCCCATAAACACTGCCACCTGTCGATCTGAGCAGGGCAGCTCTCAAGGCAGCATGGACTGTCAATCTCTGCCACCCACAGGCATGGCTGAGGCTGTGTTCAAGATGGCACAGGCTGAAAAATGCCGCTGCCTGCAGATATAAGTGGAACAGCTCTCAAGCTGACTTGGGCTGACAATTGCCACTGCTGACAGAACTAGATGGGGCATTCACTTACTCTGCAACATGGGGACTGCCGGTGACAATCACAGGGTATGGTGAGGCAAGAAACAACGGAGGTCAGCAGTATTAAACACTCACAACGCATCTGCCCATCTCAGGCAGGGTCAATCCTCCAGAGTAGGACACAAGTATGCCATCCAGGGACCTCTCATTCTTTGTAGTAAGTAGGAGAGTTCCCAGTAGAGGAGAGTAGGTACACTGCAAGCTTATCTGTCTTGAGCTGAGAAAAGAGATTTCAAATGGGAGGGAACCAGAATTTCTCAGAGGAGTTAAAAGATTTTTGGCATCATGATTCTAGAGACAATCAACTAGAAATAGAGGAGATTCTGCTGCATGAGATGGAGATTATGTAAAAAGTGCAGTTATCCCAGTTGACAAGAGCTATAATATGGCCATAGCAATGAGTGTCTGAGTAGACTGAAGGACAAGATCATGAGAGGAAAACAGATAAAAAGACTAAGAGGTCACGTTGTGGAAGGATCATTGTATGTGGATATTGAAATCACCAGGAATTAGAACAGGGCTGACAGTGAAGATTACTATCAGCCAGGAGCTAAGATCTTCAAGAAATAACAGTTCAGAGTCTCTAGATAATTGTAACAAGAAAGGATGGTAGGGGTGCATAATATGATGACTTTAGATTCTAAACTGGGGGTTTTAAGGGTGAAGAGACAGGAGGAAGAATAGACTGGAAACATCAACAAGGAGGAAGGAGGACTCTGACCATGCCTTCCGACCCAGTGGTACTGTGGAAAGGATGGCCATTATTGGAGAGGGCTGCAAGGGAAGCAGTGTCCTTAGAGGAATTCTAGACTGTGGTAAGAACAAGAAGGTGAAGAGAGTGTTCAGAAAAGAAGTTGAGAACATAGGAGATCTTGCTGGTAATGGTCCATGAGTTCTGAACAGCACAGGGGAAGGGTTTCAAAAGTTGGGAAGGAGTGCTAGAAAGGGACAGAAAAAGAAAGGTGCAAGGCTTTATAGGGATTAGAACCTGAAGGGTAAGGTGTGTCCTGGGAAACTTGGGGATGGGGGGAGTGGCTCTTGTGGTGATGGATATAAGCAATGATAAAAGGCAATTTGAGATTCTACCTTTTGGCTGCAAGGCAAGCAGTGATGATGAGGCTATCAGTTTGAGGTGGCTGAAGGATTTCTGGGGACTCCTATTCACATCTGCCTATGATGATGTGGAGGTTTGGGGAGGAGCGGTCGTGTTTTGTTAGTTGTACAGTGAAATGGGTAAATACTGTGCTGTATAACCTCACCAGTATTCCTTGATTCTATGCTGAAACACATAAATCCCCTGGGAAAGACTGGCTAGTTAAGGTACATTGGCATCTTTTAAACTTCAGGGGTTGCCAATAAACTTCTTTCTTCCAAATGTCTGACAAAAACCGTGAACGGTTTTTCGAGGGAGGTAAAAGCTGCCAGAACTGAGTCTGATGTTCTTTCTCTGAGAGGAAGGGTGCAAGCCCTGCATTTCTTTGATGTTGGTCTAAAGCACTTGCGCTGGCACCACCAGGGGCTTTGATGTTCTTCTAGCACTCTGACATCCTGACATCTGGGCTTGTACTCTTCTGAAGCGGCAAATTGAAACAATAGTCAAACTCCAGTTTAAAAAGAAAAAGGACAGCGAGACCTCATACAGTATTTTTTGATGCCACTCGCCTCATTAGAGGGAATGCTCTCTCTGCATCTTCAAACATAGGATTATTAGTTTCACATTTTAATATTCATCCCAAGCATCTGTCACTAGGCACCCTCATTATCCCAGGAGATCTCCCATAAGAGATTTGACAACCCTTCCCTGGAGGCCAGATCTGAATGTGATGCCTCCTCCAAATGGCCTTTTACTTAAACATAAAAACTACACCTTTGCCCTTAATGTGAGGTCATCCTCTGTACCCCTCCCCTTTTATCATCTCACTTTGAGTTACACTTCTTCTCTTTATGCCAGATGAACCCTCTCTCTTGCTTTCATTCTCGGTTCCTCCACACCCTGATGTGGCAGTCCATCTCCTATCGTTTTCACTTCTACATCTGACAGGCCAGCTTCTCTCTCACAAGTTTCAGCTTAAAGCTAAGCACCCTTTAGAGGATGATCCAGATCACTGCTTTTCGATCCATAGGCCTTCACTTCTTTCCCCTCTGTTTTCCATACACGTTCACAGACTTGAAGAATGAGTGAAGGAAAAGGCAAGGCTTTTTTTATATTAAAGTTGCTCTGTTCAATGTGGACCTCTCATATTTTTAATCTTTGAAATCCTTCCTGGCAGAGCCTACATTTCTTCCAACCTCAATAATTCTATGGGTTGGACCATAATGATTAAGATTATTTTAGGGTTCTCCATCTTCCTCCTACCTTAAAGTATCCACTTCTCTCCCTAACATTTTAGAGAAGTTTGGCATTTTCCTTTTTTCCTCAACTTCTTTCCCTGAAACTACCATTTACAATGAGGTCAATCTCCCTTTGGTGCCCAGAATAGGTCAGATAGGTAAAGTGGGTTTTCCCAATTTGCTCAGGGGAAAGGTTCCCCTCCTCTCCTTCAGTAAATCCCTTCTTCTAAAACCTTTTTCAGTAACATGTAAATGGACAGATGATAGTGAAACTCTAGCGTGGGGTTTACTGCATATGCCAGAAGATCCCTGGAATCCAGTTAGTTTGATGCCTTAGGACCCCTCACTCAAGGCCCTCAGGTCTGCCGTTAATCGTGTTAACTGGAATCCTGCATAGTCCTGGCATCGCTGAGTGCCCCTACTACACAAGTGACTCTTCTGCACCGAAGGACTGCTGCATCTTGGATAGCCTCTAACCAAGAAAGCTTGCCAAAAGACCCTCCAGAGTGGGAACAGACCCCAAACACCTCAGGCCTCCAGGCTTCTTTTTCATCTTTTCTGGTAGATTCTTTGCCAGTAGGTCTCTCTTGGGAGACTCCTGATGAAGAAGTGGAGGTTCTGACTTATAAGAGGAAATTCTGTTTGTGAGGAGAAGACCCTTCCAGAACAAATTGTGAGAGAAGGTAGCCCAGTTACCTGGTTGTGACGCCCACAGCTTGTCTTCACAAATGATTGTTCCCCTTTCTGAGAACTGAAATGAGTTTTTGCTCTTCTCTGGTCCCAAGAGTTACTGGCCCCGAGCCACTCCTTGATCCGCTCTCCTAATGAGCAAGATTGTACTTGCCTGGGGAGACAATTTTATTTTACATTTTTAAAGTTTTACAGATTTAGGGGGTACAAGTGCAATTTAGTTTTATGGGCATAGTGGGTAGCGGTAAAGTCTGAGCTTTTAGAGAAACCATCACCCAAATAGTGTACATTGTACCCATTAAGTATTTTTTCATACCACACCACCCCCCACCCTCTCACCCTTTGGAGTCTCCATTGTCTATTATTCAACCTTTTATGTCTATGTGTACACATTATTTAGCTCCCACTTATAAGTGAGAACATGCAGTATTTGATTTTCTGTTTCTGAGTTATTTCACTTATCATAGCGGCCTCTAGTTTCATCCATGTTGCTGCAAAACATGATTTCATTCTTTTTTATGGCTCAGTAGTATACACACAATACATACACACCACACCACATTTTCTTTTTTTTTTAATTTCAGAATATTATGGGGGTACAAACACGTTGGTTATATATATTGCCTTTGCCCCACCCAATCAGAGCTACAAGTGTGCCCATCCCCCCAAAATTGCGCACCATACCCATTAAGTGTGAATTTACCCACCCTCCTCCCCCCTCCCTCCTGACCAATGCCCTATGAATGTGACTATCCTATGTGCACATAAGTGTTGATCAATTAGTGCAAATTTGCTGGTGAGTACATGTGGTGTTTGTTTTTCCACTCTTGTGATACTTCACTTAGTAGAATGGGCTCCAGTTTCATCCAGAATAATATAAGAGGTGCTAGATCACCAGGCACAAGGGACCCATGGATGCCAGGTCAGATGTGCAGATGTCGCAGCCCTCCACGCCCTGCCCAGAACTCGCCTAAGCGGTCACCCAGAGCCCCGAAGTCTCTGCCCACCACTCTCTGGTCAGTTCCCGTGCCCAAGTCCTGCTGATTTCTTGGGGCAAAGTGCTTGGCTCCCAGTTCTGGGGTATGGCTCAGGGAAGCCACAAATCAGTCCAGACCCTCCCGAGCCCAGTGTAGTCTCTGCACAGTGCACCTGAGAGTTCAAGATGGCCCTGGCTATTGCCTCTTCTCCACAAAGCCTTTTGTCTAGTGTGATGGCTCTGCACTGATTCCAGACATGTCTCTGTCTGAGTGGGTAGGAGGTCTGTAGGGGTGGTGGGTGTCCTCTTGCAGGTCGGATCCCATTGTGCTGGCAAGGCGAGAGTGGCCCCCCCATGCTCTATTCTCTATTGTTCTCCTCACATTCTCTAATCTTTGTATTTGTATCTCCCTGTCACCTTTTTTTCCTACACTGTATGTCCCATGTTGCTTCTCTGTGATTTCACAACTGAGTGATCTGCATGTAGGCAACTGCCTGCACTCTTCACCTCCTTCACTGGGAGCAGTGAGCTGGCTGGTCCCCCCTACTCTGTCATTCCCCCACCCTGCACCACATTTTCTTTATCCAATTATCTGTTGATGGGCACTTAGGTAGATTCCATATCGTTGCTATTGTGAATTTTGCTGCAATAAACATACAAGTGCAGGTATCTTTTTGATATAATGACTTCTTTTCCTTTGGGTAGATACTCAGTAGTGGGATTGTTGGATTGAATGGTAAGTTTACTTTTAGTTCTTTAAGAAATCTCCATATTGTTTTCCATAAAGCTTATACTAATTTACATTCTCATCAACAGCATATAAGCATTCCCTTTTCTTTGCATCCTTGCCAACATCTGTTATTTTTTGACTTTTTAATAATAGTCATTCTGACTGGTATAAGTGTCTCATCATGATTTTAATTTGCATTTCTCTGATGATTAGTGATGTTGAGCATTTTTTTCATATGCTTTTTGGCCATTTCTGTGTCTTCTTTTGAAAATGTCTGTTCATGTCCTTTGCCCACTTTTTAATGGGGTTATTTGGGTTTTTTGAGTTCCTTGTAGATTCTGAACATTAGTCCTCTGGTGGATGCATAGTTTGTGAATATTTCCTCCCATTCTCTAGGGTGTCTGTTCACTCTGTTAGTTATTTCTTTTGCTGTACAGAAGCTTTTTAGTGTAATTAAGTCCCATTTGTCAATTTTTGGTTTTGTTGCATTTGCTTTTGAGGTCTTAGTCATAAACTCTTTGCCTAAGCCAATGTCCAGAGGAGTTTTTCCTAAGTTTTCTTCTAGTCTTTTTATAATTTGAGGCTATACATTTAAGTTTTTAATCCATATTGGGTTGATTTTTGTATAAGGTGAAAGATAAGAGTCCAGTTTCATTCTTCCGCATATGGCTATTCAATTTTCCTGACATTATTTATTGAATAGAGTGTTCTTTCCCTAGTGTATGTTTTTGCTGGCATTATCAAAGATCAGTTAGCTGTAGGTGTGTGGCTTTATTTCTGGGTTCTCTTTTCTGTCCTATTGATCTATGTATCTATTTTTATACCAATACCATGCTATTTTGGTTACTATAGGCTTGTAGTATAGTTTGGAGTCAAGTAATGCAATACCTCCAAATTTGTTCTTTTTGCTTAAGATTGCTTTGGCTATTAAGGCTCTTTTTTTTGGTTCTGGATGAATTTTAGGATATTTTTTTAATTCTGTGAAGAACAACATTGGTATTTTGATAGGAATTGCATTGAATCTATAGCTTTTTGGGGCAGAGAAAGCTTAATTTTAATAACTGATTGATATTTTATTTTTAGGTGAGTACCACATTTAACCAGTTTTATGCTGCTTCCTTTTTTTTTTTCTCATAAATAGCTATGCAATGAACTTCCAGAAGATTTCCTGACACTTCCTGCATCCATGCTACACTCCCTGTATTCATATCTTCACTTTCAGTATACTCTCAGCTTACCAAATTGAGCTCATACTTCCACCTTTCTTCTTTTAAGAGCCTCCTGGACCTAAAAACCAACTGCAGGCATCAGATTCAATATAAAGTTAAAGTAACTAGTCAGGGATGCCCCTTCTTAGGAAGACCACATTTCTGTCTTTTCCACATCACTAAGGCAAATAATTTCCTAGGGGCTCTAGGTCCTTAAAGAAAATGGGGTTGTGGGCCGGGCGCGGCGGCTCACGCCTGTAATCCTAGCACTCTGGGAGGCCGAGGCGGGCGGATCGCTCAAGGTCAGGAGTTCGAAACCAGCCTGAGCAAGAGCGAGACCTCGTCTCTACTATAAATAGAAAGAAATTAATT
>CAUYRT010105653.1:0-18054 GCA_963574885.1 Lepilemur ruficaudatus | reverse complement strand
CCAATTAATTTCTTTCTATTTATAGTAGAGACGGGGTCTCACTCTTGCTCAGGCTGGTTTCGAACTCCTGACCTTGAGCGATCCGCCCGCCTTGGCCTCCCAGAGTGCTAGGATTACAGGCGTGAGCCACCGCGCCCGGCCCATGGCTAATTTTTTTAATCTTTGTAGACACTGGGAGGGGGGTGTCTCTTGCTATGTTGCCCAAACTCCTCGCCCCAAGTGATCCTTCCATTTCAGCCTCCCAAAGGAATGGGATTGTGGGCGTGAGCCAGCATGCCCAGCAAGTAGAGGTTTTTATGGTGATCTTTGGGTCAGTAAGAGTCCATCAAAATATAAGAAGAAAAAAGAGTATGGTCTTCCCTCCTTCTCTCAAAGATGGTAGAAGAGGTGGGTGTAGGGGAGGAGTCCCTGGGAAGCTCTTTAATATATAATACAAGGTGTATTCATTTATACTCAATAGCCCCTGCCAGTGTGTTAAACTTTAACATGTGCACCCAGGGAGCTTGTTAAAATGTGGATTCTCATTCACTAGATCTGGATGGGTCCTGAGATTCCACATTTAGAATAAACTTTCAGTAATGCTGATGCTGCTTCAGGCATCAAGGTCTTAAACTACCACCAAGGTCTGAGATCTAATCCTAGAGTCTCAAGGTTGCCTGCCAAAGATGGCCTGCAGTTTTGTTTTATTTGCTCAACAGTATTTTTCCATTGTATGTAAAGAAATGAAAAATAGGGACACGATTGATATGCCCTTCTGATAGGATGTTTTAAAATGCACTCTCCAGCATGCCACAGGCCTCACACTCACTGTCACTCCCTGCACGGCCCATCTGATCTTGGGTTTTCTCTCCTCTGCACTTTCCCTCCTGTTAAAGCCCTGTCACTCCCAGGTGGCTGAAGCGTCTTTGGATGTCAGCCTCCGTGTTGAACCAGCTTCTTCACTGTCCAACCTCAGGCAAGTTAATTAAGTTTTACAAGCTTGCAATTTCCTTGCTGATGTTATAGGGCCAATCTTTCTCTGGATTACAGAAAGGATTAAGGAGATAACTCCCGTAAAAATTGTTTGGCTTTTCACCAGCACTCCAGGAATGGCACAGGGTACAGCAGGGTGGATGACCTGGGTTTTCCATGCTGGAGGCTGGGTAGGGCAGGAGGAGTGGATCCTACAGACCTCAGGGGCTCTGCCCTCCCCACCTTATTCCCAGACCCTCCATTTCCTGGGGGAAGTCCAGTGGCTGCTTTCCTCACTGGGAGCTGTTGCTCCTCAGTGCTTCAAACATGGACTATTGCAAACTTGGGTGCCTCTTCCCACCCCTCCTCAGAGCAGGGAGCAGATCAGAGAGTTTCTGCATTCACAGGCGCCCAGCCGTCTGTGGGGCGGGGTGATGAGATCTGGTATAGACCCGGAGGGAAAGGGAGGAGACTTGAGGGAAGGGGCCTTGGCCCAGAGCAGCCCAGCCCTAGAGGGCTCCGGAAGCCTGGTAGGGGTGGGGCTGCTACAGAGCAGTGCCTGCTCTCTCCCCACCACATACAGGGACCCACTGCTGCTTTGTCCTTTTCAGGCTGACCTAGGCATCTGCACAAAGGGACAGTCATGCTCCATGCCTACACATTTACCCTCTTGTTCCCTCTAGAAACCCTTACTTATGCCCCCAGCATGTAGGTGAGAGCTGCTGTCCCCAGCTCCACTCCGGGGAAACACTGGCTCACCTGTTTCCAGGTAGCCATGCCTGACCACACAGACTGGAAGGCTGGTCCCACGAGTTCATAGGAAGATGCTCAGAGGCCTTCCCTCCCATCCTCTCCCATTTACTTGCTGCCAGGGAAGACCAGCTCCTGCATGTTGGCACAACTGTTCACGAGCCCAGCCATGTGAGCTCACTGACACACAGTTGTACCCTTGTACCCATTTCAGGAATAGGCAGCTTCCCATTCACAGGCTTTGACTTTTTTCCCTGACCCATCTCAGGCCAGAAATTGGATGGTTCCTTGTCAGTGCAGGGGTGGTGTGGTTACTGCCCTGGGCTGAATTCTGTAGGAGAATGCAGGAGAAAAAGGAGAGGACAGTTTATGAACCCCACGAAGCTCCAATTAATTCAGTGCTGTGTCTTCAGAGTTTCCAATGCCAGTGGGTCACCAGGCAGCTTAGACTCTGGGGGAGTGACTTCTCTTGGTCAGTCAGTAGAGAAAGTGGAGGCAGGCAGTGGTCGGTATGGTATGTCTTGGTGGGAGGTCGGCTGAAAAAGCAGGTCTTTTGGGGAACCTGGGGCCATATGTGGCTCTCCAGATCCCCAAATGTGGCCCATCAACCACTTCAAATCCAAACTTCACAGAACAAATCTTTTATTAGAAGGATTTGTTCTGTAAAATTTGGATGCAATCAAAAGGCCACGTGTGGCCCCACGGCCGCAAGTTCCCTACCCCTGCAAGAACTGAATAGAACTCCCAATTCCAGGAGGCGCCCCCAGCAATCCCAAGCCTTCTGCCCTGGGTGGGTTTTACTGGTCCCTCCATGCGGCAGCCCAGCTTCCTTTCTTGTCACAGGGTGTCACCACCAAAAAGAGCCAGCACAGGAGTTCACAGGCCCCAGTGAGGCCCTGCGCTGCAAACCCACACCTTTGCAGGTGGCCCGCGATGCGCGGGAGACAGTGCAAGGCGTGAGAAAAACTCTGCTTCCCTCCTGCAGCCGCTTCAAGCCTAACTGTGCCCAGGCCGCCCTTGAGCTCCTTGGGAAGCTCGGGAGGGAAGGTTAGTGAATGACCGGGAAGCTCCCCAGTCCCCACCCCGCCACAGGGGCTGTCGCGGCTCCGGACTGGATGCCAGGGTGCAATTCACCAGAAATGCGAAAAGCATGAGAATCCAGATCTTATTTGAATCCTGGCCCCACGATCATCCAGGAGAGAAGAGACATCTTGCACCGCCAGTCGCCCTAATCTTTTCTTCTGGGGGTGTCGGGCGGTGGGGGCAGTGGCGGGAACAAAATATAGCCTACAGTCATCTACTTGGATCCATCAGTCCCCAAACTGGAACCTCCACCCCGCTCAGACTCGGGACTGGGACTCCCGCAGGGAGTGGTGAGACAGTAACTGCTAGGTTGCCACAGCAACTGGAGAATTGGGCCAGACCTGGCTCTTTCTCCCAGTCGAGCTGAGAAGGAACCCAGCCCGCTGCGCTCTCCTGGGCTGCAGAGGGTGGCCTGAGAGGTGGCATCCTCATCCCTGGCAGAGAAGGGCTGCCAGTTCCTGCGCTCCAGGGTCCTCAGGCGGTTCGGGCCTCGGTAAGGTCTGCCCTCCGGTTCGCTTGTGGATCATCCCTTCCTGGGACTCAACCGCGGGGACGCACGGGCAGGAAGGTGCAGGGCCCCCGCGCTCGTTCTGCGGGCTCCCGGATTCTCCTCACCTCTAGAAATGTGGGGAAACTCCTGACTGTGCCGAGGCCGCCCCGGGACTCCGAGGGCACTAGGTCCTCCCTGACTCAACCCGGGCCCGCCTGGGCAGTGAATCTGCTCCTGCGGGTAGCGCAGCAGACACTCGCGGGCGTGCGCGGACTTGGTACCGCGGCGCCGGGCCCCGCCCACCCGCCAGACAGCAGAAAGGTGGGCGCTGGGAAGCTCATGGAAGGGGCGGAGGCCTTTGGGTCAGGATTTACCCTGCGGGCGCAGGTTCCAAGGTAAAAACTTCAAGTCCCTTTTGGTGGTTTCCGCCTGTAGTCCCAGCTTTTCGGGAGACTGAGGAGGGAAGATCCCTTGAGATCAGGAGTTCGAGACCAAGGCGAGAACATAGAAGGCAAGAACCAGGAAGGAGAAATACGCATGTTCCCGAAGCTCTCAGGTGCAGGTGAGCACCACCAGAACCTCCTTCTCTCTAGTCCTCGAGGCATCCTGGGCCTAGCAGGTCTGCAGGAGGACCTAGGGGTCCTCTGCAGGAGGACCCAGTGGAATCAGCCGGCTTTACCACCCCTGTTGAGTTCTGTCCTCCGCTGGCCCAGGCAGAAGCATCCCTGAAGGATCAGGGCAGCAGCAAGGGCGAGGCCTTGGAGAGTTCAGCTGCTGTTACTGTCTGTTGAGGGGAGAAAGCACCCTTGGCTCCTTGGCACTGGAAGCTCCCCTGTGGCTGTGCTGTGAGCTTCACAGTGAGCCCTGCTATTTTCTCTTCACAGTCTTTGGAACAGCCAGAAAGGAGGCGGGGCTGGAAGAAGCACTTACCCAGCCCTGATGGTTCCTCCCCAGAGAGCTGAACCTTCTCTACATCTCTGCCTTTTATGGTCCTTGGAGGTAGATTAGGGGTTACGGGTGCTGAGTCCTTTGGATTCTGGGTCACAGGTCTGGCAACTCAATAGCCACTCCAGTTGTTCTGACAAACTGTCTTCTTACTGACCAGAGTCCATAAAATGGACCTGTAGGAAACAGTATCCCTTTCCTACCAATACAGGGGCAGAGGTCCTTCTCATCTATGTAAGGCTTAGAGAGTCCTTCTCTACCCTGAACTGCAGAGAATACTCTCCTTCCTCGAATCTTTGATTTTCTCCAGTCCATCAGCATGTAAGGCTGGGCTCAGATAACCCAAGAAGAAAAATTAACTGATTAAGGATTATTAGGTAGTTTACAGGATCAACAGAAGGTTGAGGAATAAAGGAGGATCAGTTTCAGGAAACACAGCCAAGGTCACAGCACGTGAGAGCTTGGTTAGGGCACTGATGCCAGCACCCATCACTGGACTCAGTGTAAACGTTGCTATGAGTAATTTCTTGATTGTTCCTCCATCTTTACTTCACTCCCTCCAGATTCAAAACTCATGGGGGATCATTTGATTGGCTAAGTGAAGGGCACATGTCCAGGCACCAGATGTCAGAAATGGGAGAGAAAAACAGAGTCCCTTACATTTCTATACTAAAAGCTACAACCCTTCTACCAATCTTTGCCCTGTTTGGGACCATCTCCCCCATCAGGAAGAGTGTTCAGATGCTAGGTTAAAAAAAAGAAAGAAAAATGATAAATGCTTACTACAGCCCACCCCTTTGGCTGCCCAACACCCACAAATGCCTTCCTTCCTAAATTTACAGTCCTCCCCCCCGAAATGCTCCCACCCAACATTATGCTACTGCTACTCATACAACAGAAAATACACTCAGCTTCCTGCAGAGAGACCATCCAAAGCCTCACAGCTCCAAGTCCAGGACCTTTGTTCCATCTCTACTCTAGTTCTATTGGCATCCTGTCTCAAAATTCTGTGGCCTGGGGACTAATGAAATTGCAAAGTTAATAATCATTGCACATAACAATACAATAGCAAGGGAATAAGAGCTGGAAGAAAATGCAAATAAGTTAAAATATACAATGTCTAACATGGCAGCAGGTCAGGCAGTAAAAGCCACTTTCTGCAGTATGAGACCCTGTGTTGTGTTTATGACATCGCTCCTCCTTTTTCCATTCTGTGTTTCTTTTGCCTTCAGTTAGCACCTGAGCCGGTTTGGGGTCTTTACCCAAGGGAGAACGAAGCCTTTATTCTTGAGAGATCTAAGATGGTCCTGCCTGTACAAGGTTGTGGTGGTCTTCCATTAACTTTCACCACCGGACATAACAGCAATAAGAAGGACCACAAAGGAGCCCCTTGATTCCATGAATATTTCTTTTTCCCCCACTATGTAGAAAAAAATATCTGCTTGACCTTGATATCCAAAATTCATACTCTAGCCAATCCCATAATCCTCCTCTAACTTATTCATCCATTGGCATGAGCAACCAGAAGTGACCAGGTAAAAATTTCTGCTCCCAATTCAGTGAAAACATTGTTTCTCCTTGTGGGAACTTTCCTCCCTTGGAGACTCTAATCTAGCAGAAACAAGAGTCACAGAAAGTGAGGGGGTCGTTGGGGGTTTGTAGAAGACAGTGGGGAGGAGTTACTTCAGCCTGTCAGGGAGGCTTGGTGATCGCTGAGGATTAGACATAGTCTGAATCTTCTGAATGTCCCCTATATATCCCTATTGCAATTCTTGGGATTCTGTTTTTTTTTCTAATCAATTCTAATTTGATGGGACTCAGATTTGTCTAACATTATAGTTCAAGAAACATTAGAATCAAATTTCAAGATTGGTTTTCATTATATCATCCCTGATGCTATAAGAGATAAGGTATAGTTTCAGCAATGGTAGAAAGTCCAAGGGTTGAATTTGTTACTTAGAGCTAATTTAAGGCTTGAGCTTGTTATGCAATTTCTGCAAGCTGTCCAGTAGTTTTAGAAGCAGGCACCCATCCTATATGATCTCCCAAAGCCTTGTCCTCGGTGGGCACTTCATTCTAGGTGACCGTAGGCAATAATTTATTTAGCTGATTTGCATCATATGGCATAAGCTACCAAACTCCCATTCCTGGAGCCCAATAGACCTATAGCCCTAGCTGAGCCAAATAAAGGGTCCCAGTTAGCCCCATTTCTCTGATAAACTTTAGCCTGCCATCCTTTGTCCGGTACAATTTATATACCAGTTAGGGTTCTTGGCAGTAAGCACAAAAACTAACTCTGGCTACCCTAAAGATACAAAAGTAAAGGGACTTTTTTGGAAAGATTTTTGGTAGCTCACAGAAATCTACATAAATGCTGAAGAATCAATGTGCAGAACTAGGGAGGCGGCAAATGCAACAGAAGTCAAACCACAAGAAAATATTTTATTCTGGCTAGGAGTCACCCCTGGCTTCTCTGCCACTGAGCACTCCATGCTGCTGACATTGTGATTCCAGCCCCGTTGCCTCCACTTTGAATAATTTTTTCCAGCTGTCTCTATATCTTTGAGTTGTCCTAGGCAGGAGCATTCATTGGCTCAAATTGGGTCATTGCCCACAAGCTGCTGCAGGAAGGGTGGGGAGGGGAGACTCCAGGCTCTTTCCTTCTATAGTGGTGGATGGAATTCTGCCTTCCTCCAAGACACACACACAGCAGAGCTCATCCTGGATAGAAAGGATGTTCAGATGTGGAATAGGAGTAGCCACACACACACACACACACACACACACACACACACACACACACACCTGATCACTATGGTTGGGAACTTCCTGGCTTCCCCTTCCTTCTCCATATAGCCTAAAACCCTTCACCAACCACAGCCTTGGCCTTTCATCTAACCCATGCCCCCACAACCCGGGCCTGGAGCCACATCAACACCTCACACTTTCTTCCTTTGCCAGACCACAGAGCACTGCTGGAGAAACTCACACAGCTGCAGGACAGGTAGAGTCATCGGGTCCAGCCTTTGTTGAATCTCACCAGGGCTTAGAAACCCTTTTATGTCAAATAACATAATATTTACCTCTAAAAACCAAGAACCTATTCATATGTGGCTAAAATTAACAATAATTCCCTAATAGCATCTAATATCCAGCCCACATTCAAACTGTGCCCCAAATCTTGTGAAGGCGGTCTTTCTGTAAGGCAAATGCAATTATGTCACTTCCTTCATTAAATTATATTAATACATCAATACTTTAAAACATTCAAATGCAAACAGTACAAAGTAGTATGGCGAAAAAAGGGAGAACACCCCTTTTCCCTCTCTCTTCTCTTCTCCCCGCTCCTTTCTGCCTCCCCAGAAGTACCAGTTGTTGATTTCACATGTGTTCTCCCAGTCACTCTCCAGATACCGCGGGCATGTGTATAGGTAGGTATATCCTTAACACAGAATACAAAGGGATTGCCCCCCACACACACTCTCAGGTGACTTGCTTCATTCATTTAGTGACCTATCTTGCATGTCCTTCCATGTCAGTGAAGATAACAGTTCTTCAGTGGTCCCTGTCTCCGTCCCTTACCTGGAGTTCTGTCTCTACAAAATAGCACGCAGTTCCTTGAGAGCACTGCACTCTCATAGCTCCTTGGCCATGGACACGCCTTTTCCTCTGGAATGTCTTTTCTTTTATGGAGCTAATAAACTCTTACTCATCCTCTCTGAAGGCTTCCCTGTGCTCAGGGCAGGATCAGGCTTTCCTCCCAGGTCCCAGTATGCCCTGGCTCTTCTTCTCTCATCACACTCATCACAGAGTTTTATGAGTGCTTATTTACTTTGCTTCTTCCGCTAAACTTGGAGCTCCTGGAGGCCACCCACTGATTCGTAACCAACTTTGTTCCAGGGCCTGTCTCAGGGCAGAGTCAGAATGGTGCTTAATAAATGTTTGTTACTGGGCTCCTTCTACCATCCAGAGAGAAGGATCATCTTGGGGAAACGTAGGCACACAGCCCTTGTCACACCATTCAGTCGTCAGGATACAGGACTTGGAGAAGACCAAACACTGAGATTCTGCAAAGCTGGGTGGCATTGAGGGGAATCCTCTGAACGAAAATGAACCAAGACTCTCCCCTCACCCAAATGGGGCCTTTTGGATGAGGACAGAAATCTTCATGAGAATAGCTGGGGACATGGCTAACAATGACCCTAAGCCCACCAGCCTGACCTTGGCATTTCAGGGGCAGGCTTTGTCTGGCTCAGCCACCCTCATGCCTCCTGTGTCCTGTGCCCACCTTCCTGCCAATTTCCAGGCTGCAGACATCTCATCATTGAGAGATCAGCTTGACAGAGGGTTGCCCAGTTCCCGTAGGTCTGGGCCTGTTTGGGGGAGCTGTGGAGGAAGGACTGTGTTTTTGCCAAGTTCTGAGAGCCGGCGTGGTGGGTGGAAGCTAGGCCGACTCCAATCAACAGGCCCGAGTTAACTCTTAACACTGCTGCCTAGCGGTTGTCTGGCTTTGGGCAAGTTACTTCCCTTTCTGGGCCTCAGTTTTCTCATCAGTAAAATGGTGATCATAACTGATAATAATATAATTATATAATAATAGAAACAGATCGCCTGTAATCCTAGCACTCTGGGAGGCCTAGGCGGGTGGATCGCTCAAGGTCAGGAGTTCGAAACCAGCCTGAGCAAGAGCGAGACCCCATCTCTACTAAAAATAGAAAGAAATTAGCTGGATAAGTAAAAATATATAGAAAAAATTAGCCGGGCATGGTGGTGCATGTCTGTAGTCCCAGCTACTTGGAAGGCTGAGGCAGTAGGATTGCTTGAGCCCAGGAGTTTGAGGTTGCTGTGAGCTAGGTTGACACCACGGCACTCACTCTAGCCCAGGCCAGAGAGTGAGACTCTGTCTCAAAAAAAAAAAAAAAAATAGAAACAGATAATGATAGATGGTGCATGTTGTTGTAAAAGTGGGTATCACATGTAGAAAAGCTCATAGCTTCTCACTACCAAGGTGGGGGACCTTCTTGGGATTTCCCCATTTCTGTTCCTGGGGTGGGGCTAGAGGATTCCCAGGCCTCCCCTCCTTTCCACACACTCAGATTTTCCTTGATGAAACATTTTAAGCAAACTGATGACTTAAATACTTTCTGAATGCCTACCAGGTGCCAGGCACTGTACAGAGTACTGAGGACACAATCCAAATGAATAAAATTAAGCTTTTGTCCACTTGTCAGTCACCATGTTACATGAAGTTGCTAGAAGGATTTCATGGGTTTGGAGGGTATGTTGGGATGGTCTAGCCGAAAGCACAGGTTATATGGCATGAATGAAAGCCCTTTGGAGGGTCCCTGGGGAGATCCCTTAAAGAGATGGGAAGTCATCCTCCAGAGTGACCCAAACTGACATACAACAAGTCTGTGTGACCACCAATGGGGCATGTTATGTGTTACTTACAGAGGTGCAGTAGGCAGAGAGAACAACAGTGGCTTAAAATGCAAACCCCAAATGAAAAGTTGTAAGGGAAGATGCTCTGTTTTGCAGCTGCTGATTTGCTATCTATTAATAGCAGCTTTTCAAGGGCAAATCTTTTTTTTTTTTTTTTTTGAGACAGGGTCTCACTCTATTGCCTGGACTAGAGTGCAGTGGCATCATCATAGCTCACTGTAACCTCAAACTCCTGGGCTTAAGCAATCCTCCCGCCTCAGCCTCCCAAGTAGCTGGGACTACAGGCATGTGCCACCACACTTGGCTAATTTTTCTATTTTTTGTAGAGATGGAGTCTCAGTATGTTGCTCAGGCTGGTCTCGAACTCCTGACCTCAAGGGATCCTCCCACCTTAGCCTCCCAAAATGCTAGGAGTATAGGCATGAGCCACAGCACCCAGCTCATGGGCAATTCTATGTGTCAAGCTCCAAGGTGAGTGGAGCTAGAATAGAGATTCTCCTAAGCAACTGGGGAAGGCCACTGGGGATAAATGAGATTTGATCTTCCAAGAATTTAGGAAAGGAATTCCCTCGTATTCATTATCTACTGCTATATAGCAAATCCCTCTAAAACTTAGCAGCTTAAAACAATATAAACATTTATTTTCTCACAATTTCTGTGGATCAGGAGTCTTGGGGTGGCTTAGCTGGGTGCCTCTGCCTCCCGGTCTCCCATGGGATACAATCAAGGCATCACCTGGGACTGCAGGCTTATCTAAGGCTTGACTGGGGAAGGATTCATTTCCTTGTGGGCTATTGGGCTGAGGGCCTCAGCTTCCCACTGGCTCTGGACTAGCAGCCTCCCTGGCTTCCTTGCCACATGAGCCTCTCCACAGGGCACTTACAACATGGCAGCTGCTTCACTGAGAGAGCCTGAGAGAGCAAACAAGACAGAAGTCATGTCTTTTTGTAACCTAATCTCCAAAACAACATCTTATCACTTTTGCCATACTCTGTTCATTAGCAGCAAGTCTCTAAGTACGGCCCACACTCAAGGGGAGGAGATCCCACAAGGGGATGGAAATTAGGGGTCGCTGGGGCCATCTCAGAGACTGCCTGCCACAACCCTCACTTACACAAGCCCAGTACCAGTGCTAACTTCTTTCTTTCCCCATCTGCACCCCCTCTGTCCCCTGTGACCCTGCCCATACAAGCCACAGCCTGGCTGCCTTTCCCAAATGAGGATCCAGGACCACCTCAGAAGCACTTTGGTCTCAGGAGACAGGGACCTGGAACTCAGGAGCCCTGGCTCATGGGACAGATAATGTATTTGGTCTGGCCATTGTCATCAGCTAGCAGACAGGCTGGGTATGGAGAAGAACCAGGGGCCGGACTGGAGCCTGGAGCATTGTCTGTTCCGGCACTGGTAGGTGTGCCAGGTCAAGCCGCACCGCACCATACATCCAACTCATGGTCTATGCACAGTGGGGAGGGCTGGCTCTCCTCAAGGGCTGGCCCTACCCAGCTTGGCCGGGTTTAAACCCCACTTGCCTTAGTGCTGGTTTGAGCTTCACTGTCTCAGTTGCAAGATGGGAGGTGTCTGGAAACTCACAGAGGCCTGTGAACCTGGAATGGTCTTTATAATTTCCCTTAGAGGTGGTCTTATCACATTTTGGTGGACTCCAGGGAGTGTCCTCTCTCCCCAGAGCCCGCATGGACCAATGATCAAACAAATGAGCAAGCTAACAAAGTGTAGGACTTACGAGGCTTTGGTCCAGATTTGTGAGCACGTTTGTGAAATGACATGTGTGCAAACATATTCAGGTGGAACATTATTTGTAATCTCTAAAGACTGGGGGAAGACCATGCTCTCAGCTTCTGCCCGAGGCTACACTTTTCAGCCTGTCTGAATGGCTGCAGACTATAACCCTTTATGAGAAATAAAGCTCTCCTTTCCAAATTAAAAAAAAATTGGAAACAACTTAAATGTCCGTCAATAGAGCACCAGGAAAATTATGGAATGTCCATCAGTGTAATAGTGTACAGCCATGAAAAGAATGAAAGGCCTAAATACACTCATGTGAGCAAACTCTAAGACACATTGTTAGGTATAAAGAACATAATGCACAACAGGTGTGTGTGTTGGCATGTTGGTGCGGGCAGAATATGTATATCTGTGTTTGTATAGAAAGTCTCTGGAGGGACACCCAAGACAATGACAGACTGGTTCTCTGGTAAGGGCAACAGGGTGCCTGAGAAATGGGGTGAAAGGAAGGCTTACTTGTTGCTGTTTTGAACTGTTTGAATTTTGAATTGTGTGGATATATTATTTTTTCAAAAAAATTTAAGAGCACACATTTGTAACCACATACTTGAACTGCCATCCCAGTTCTGCCCCTTCCAGCTATATGGCTGTGAGCAAGTTATTGAGACCGAATTTCTTAATCTGTAAAAATAGACTGTTAAGAGTCTTCCCAGTGCTCTGAGAGTGTACAAAAGGTGTGTCTGTGGCACACTTGGGAAGCCTGGGATTTGGTGACACTGCCACCATTTCCACCACTATACAGAAATGATGAACGAGGAGAAACCTGTGACTGGGAGAGGCTGAGGTCACTTATTAAAACCTCACAAAAGATGCTGACAGATGGACAGTGTGATCCCTGACCCTGCTGATCTCGGCCCTGAGTTCAGAGAGCTGGCTTAAATGTCCTTTTGGGATTCACCTGTTGGATAATATTATCTGATGGACCCTCTTCCTCCTCTGCAGCGACCACACCCAGGACCAAGACTGCAGGGACTCTATCCCCACACCAGTTATGTCATAAAGTTCCTCTATTGTTTCCTCTCCCTATATCTTACCAGTGGGGAATGGTTGGAATATGACATATAGTCATTTGGGGTTTTCCAAGAGGAAGTGCTGACAATTTCAAGGTTAATAGTCTTTGGAGACATTCTCTCTAAAGTGCCAGCTTGGGCGCTGCGTGACTCCAGGCTATTCACTTAGGCTGTGGTGGCGCCCCTGTGTCCAAACTGTGCATGCCAGAAATACTCCCTCATCCATCATTTATTCATTTGACAAATATTAATTCAGCCCCTTGTCTCTGCCACGGATGTCAAGGAGAGCAAGCTGCCGGAGGAAGTCACGGTCCATTGGTGAAGACAGACAATTAAATAAACTAATCAGGACGAAGTGCAGCAAGTGTCAGAGAGACAGCCAGCCTTGATCAAAGTACAAAGCAGAGGCCCAGGGCCGGGGGGCTGGGGTCAGCGGCACCTCTGGGAGGGACGGGGCTCGCTTCAGCTAGCACGAGGGGAGAGGGAGTAAGGCACGCGCTGGTGACAAGAAGCAGTTTTCCACCAGCTGTTGCGAATGCAGGACAGCGAATGTAAATGGCTTAGTGCAGAGCCCAGCGCAGTGTCAGCTCTCCGAGGTTCCCACAGCACACGAGAAGGAATTCCCGCGGATGCCCGAGTTCAGGGCTGCCATCACCTGAAACGCCACGAGGGGGAGCCCGGCTCCTGTTCTTGGGTGTTCCAGCGCCTGTGTCGCCAGCTGCTAGCCCCAACTAGGGGCTAGTTATTTGCACCTTGCAAAGCTGTTTACAAAGCGTCCCCAGACATCTGCAAACCCTGTTAAGTGTAGTGTGTGCCAGAGCCTGAATGGCTGCTGACAGCTCTGTCCTAGCGTTTTCTCTTAAAGCCCAGGATTCTTTCCTCTAAATTCTAACCACTTCGGAATAGCTCCAATTCCCCAAAATAGCCACCGATTATGTCCCTTTTCGCCCTTTCTCGTTCTTCCCACACTTTCTGGACATCCATAGAACCCATCCCCTAGAACGGCACAAGTGGAGGCAGAGCGCTGGCTGTTGACACTGTGGGGCCATCTAGGCCAGGAGGGCCGATTTCTCTGCACTTGCCAACTTCCAGCCAAGTTCCCCATCCCTCCCAAGATGGGGTTGAGGGGTGTTCTCCCACAGATATCCTTCCCTTGTCATTTGGAAACCTCTGGTCTCTGCTCCAGTGGCTTCCAGAGAGGATTTGATTGCCACATGTTTTGGAGTGAGACAGATTATTGTCCAGTTCTCACTGTTGGTGACCTCAGGTAAGTCACAATACCTCCATGATTGTCATCCATGAAACATAGATTAAAATAAGTCCTACCATCTAACTTAATGGCATGGTTGGAAGGACCAGGTGTCCCAGGAAAAGATATTCACAAACTACCTTATTCCTTTTCTCCCCTCGCCCGTGGGGAGATCTGTAAGTGCACACTGAGACTGCATCTGTGTATCTCCTGACAAGGAGAGGTGCTGTTTCCTGACACATGGCTTCAAGCCAGCGAGATAAACCTGGGTTCAGGTGGGGGCTGGCAGGAAGTCAGGCACTCCCTTTCTCTCTCCCCAGAGGAGTCTGGCTGAGGTTAAGGACTGACAGGTACAGGATCTGACGAGGTCAGGAAAGGGACAGGGGAAGGATTTTCAGTGGTGGGCCTCTCTGGTCAGTTGCTGGGTTACTGTTTGCCTCTTCCAGGGAGCGGGAGAAAGACCTCACCCACTGTGTCCAGCTCAGTACCTGGCACATAGAGGGCAGCTTCCTGGGGCCAGGAGTGACTAGGGCCTTCATCCCCTTGGCATGGGCTCCATGAGGACCCATTACAGCCAACCAATGATTTAGCCACCTTTGGAAAGAGACAGAGGCTATCCCAAAGATGCCCCATAGGAACTGCAGTTTGCTTCTCAGTGAAGTAAGGGTGGGTGTGGAAGTGTCCCTGTAGTCCCAGTTACTGGAGGCTGAGGCAGGATCACTTGAGGCCAGGAGTTTGAGGCTGCAGGGAGCTGTGATTGCATCTGTGAATAGCCACTGCACTCCAGCCTGGGCAACATAGTGAGACTCTGTAAAAAAGAAAGAAGAAAAAAATTGTGTGTGTCTCATAAAAAAGAAAAAAATTAGAAATAAAGAACAATGAAGATAAGTCCATACAACTTATTTGTACAGTTAATAATTAGCTATAAAGTGAATACCTTATCATGCATGTCAAGACATAGAACATTATGTGAACCCCAGGATCTCCCTGTATATCCCTTCCCAATCTGCCCCTCCTTTCTCCCTAGATACAATCATGATCTTCACTTATGGTAAAGTTTTCCTTGTTTTTTCTTTATAGTTTTACTATTCATGGATGCATCGCTTTTGAATATAGTGTGTTTGTATGTTTTTGAAATTTATATAAGAAAATTATTCTACATATATTCGTTTATGACTTCTCCCTTTCCTTTAACATTGTGGGGTTTTAAAAAATTTTTTCTTATTGTAGTAAATTACGTATAACATAAGCTTACCAAGTGAATCTTTTTCCTCCAGCTTTATTGAGGTATAATTGACAGTTAAAATTGTATATATTTAGGCCAAATGCAGTGGCTCATGCCTATAATCACAGCACTTTGGTAGGTCAAGGCAGGAGGATTGCATGAGCCCAGGAGTTTGAGACAGCCTGGGCAACATAGTGAGACCCCTGTCTCTACAAAAAATTAAAAAATTAGTTGGGCATGGTGGCACATGGCACATATATATAGTCCTAGCTACTTGGAGGCTGAGGCAGGAGGATTGCTTGAGCCCGGGAGTTTGAGGTTACAGTGAGCTATGATCAGGCCACTGCACTCCAGCCTGGGTGACAGCAGCAAGACCCTATCTCTGAAAAAAGAAAAAAAAATTATATGTCTTTAAGGTATACAACTTGAAAGGATGGGGGGTGGTTGTATGTTTTCATTTTTATTTTTTAAGAGATACAGTCTTGCTATGTTGCCGGGGCTGGAGTACATCTTACATCTCTTTCTGTTCTTTCCTTTTTTGACTGCTTTTAAGATTTACCCATATTATTATGGATACCTCAGATCCATTGTTTCTAAACTGTTACCTATTTACTCTACAGAATGATCTCCAGTGTTTTTCTTATCCATTCTCATGATGATGGATACTTAGGAGGCCTCCAGTTCTCTGCTGTAGCAAACAGCACCACAGTGATGGAGCCTCATACCTGTCACCTCATGAACCCTGAGTTTGTGTTGCTCTGAGGTCTAACAGGAGGAGCAGTGGGCATCCACATAGTTCATTTCACTCTCGGGATGCTCTCCAATCTACGCTTCTACCAGCAGCGTGTGAGGGTTCCCATTTCCCATGTCTTGTCAACACATTATTATCCAGCCTAGGAACTTTTGGATCTTACAAGGCAGAGTGCTGTCGCACACTTTAAATTAGACTTTTTCTGATTATAAGTGAGTTTGACTATCAATCACCTTATGTGTTAGTCTCTGGGTTTCCCTTCTGTGAATTGTTGGTTCATTTCCTTTCCGCATTTTTCTACTGAGTTCCCTGTCTTTTTTGTTGTTGATTTGCAGGAATGTCCTATGCATTCTAGGCATCAGTCCCCTGTCAGTTTTAGACATTGCAAATATCTTCTCCCAATCTGTATCTACTATCCATCTGTTAATTACGTATGGTTTCCCACAGGAACAAAATTCTTAAGTTTGATGTAGTCAAATCCATTCATTAAAAAAATCTTATGTTTGCACTTTTGGGATCTAATTTTAGAAATCCTTTCCTGCCCCAAAGTCACAAAGTTATTCCTGGACATTATCTCCTATCTAATTCATATTCTTGCTTTTTTTTTTTTTTTTGAGACAGAGTCTCACTCTGTTGCCCAGGCTAGAGTGCCATGGCATCAGCCTAGCTCACAGCAACCTCAATCTCCTAGGCTCAAGCAATCCTTCTACCTCAGCCTCCCAAGTAGTTGGGACTACAGGCATGCGCCACCATGCCCAGCTAATTTTTTCTATATATATTTTTAGTTGGCCAATTAATTGCTTTCTATTTTTAGTAGAGACGGGGTCTCACTCTTGCTCAGGCTGGTTTTGAACGCCTGACCTTGAGTGATCTGACTGCCTCGGCCTCCCAGAGTGCTAGGATTACAGGTGTGAGCCACCGTGCCCGGCCTCTGTTTGTTCTTTATGACATTTTTCACCTTAAAATCTTTCTGGTCTGACATGAAACCTGCAACAATGACTTTCTTTCTTTTTTTTTTTTTTTCTTAACATGACTTTCTTTTGGTTGCTGTTTTGGTTTATCGTCTGTATCCCTTTTAAAATCATATTTTAATTCAATATGTTATTTTTAATCTGAGATTACTGTCTTTGATTTATAAATTTAACCCATTTACATTTATTTTATTTGCTGTTATATTCAGACTTATATCAACCATCTTCTTTCATATTTCATATTTACATATCTAATTTTTAATGTTTTCACTTTTAATAACTTTTATTGTATAGATAGGATTTTCTTTTGTTAGTTTGAAAGTTATACATTTCATTTTCATTCTTCTAGGTGTTACTTGTAGCTTGTTAGAACCATGCTTATTTATATTTATCCCTGTTAATTTTGAGCTTGTCAATAGCTATATCTTCCCCACAAAAAAAAAAAGCAATTGCTTAACTCCCATTGGACCTCATTCCACTCACTTCCACACACACAACTCTTCCATGTTGTATCATCTGGAATGTTAGTGTTTAATGATGGGTATAGTTTTTATTTTTGTTTTGCCTTACTTATTTAGACTACCATGCATGTTACTATGTACTTTAGTCACCCTTCATTCCCACATCTTTTAGTGTCCTCTGGGATTTAATTCTCTTCTTGCTGTTGTACTTCCTCCAAAAGTGTTTTTCAAAGAGTGACTTTAGGTGGTAAATCTTCTGAAACCTTGGAGATTGTGAGAATATCTTTCTTTCAATTTTGTACTAAAATTATAATTTAGCTATATATAAAAATTCTAGTTCTTCTGTTCTTTTTCTTACATCCAGCATTGCTATTGAGAAAATAGCAATGATGTCAGTGTGATATTTTTCCTAGTGGATAGTGTGTGAGAGTTGTTTGTTCTGTTGTCTTCTTGCTTGCATCTCTTAATTCTCTGGATGTTTTTAGAATTTTTTGTCTCTCACATTATTAACTTTTCCTATAATACATTCAAATGTTTTTTTAAAAAATCTATCTTGTTGGTATTCTGTCTGAAATCTCAGACTTTAATCCTGGGAAATTCTAGGATTTCTGGGAATTCGTTTTCCTTGTTTTTTTGAGACAGAGTCTCACTCTGTTGCCCGGGCTAGAGTGAGTGCCGTGGCGTCAGCCTAGCTCACAGCAACCTCAAACTTCTGGGCTTAAGCAATCCTTCTGCCTCAGCCTCCCGAGTAGCTGGGACTACAGGCATGTGCCACCATGTCTGGCTAATTTTTTCTATATATATCTTTAGTTGGCCAATTAATTTCTTTCTATTTATAGTAGAGACGAGGTCTCACTCTTGCTCAGGCTGGTTTCGAACTCCTGACCTTGAGTGATCTGCCCGCCTTGGCCTCCCAGAGTGCT